>VZRW01006599.1:263449-446420 GCA_013398125.1 Aegotheles bennettii
AACACCTTGGCTGCTTGATCCACTTGATGGTTCTGTCGATGCTCCTCAGTGGCTTGGCTCTTTGGGACATGGGCATCCACGTGACGCACCTTTACCGTTAGTGTCTCCAGCCGGGCAAAGTAGGCAGCTGTTTGATACACTCAGTCTCCACAGCTGCCACACCAAAAGCCTACTTATACCCTTTTGGGTCTTTGAAATACCCTTTCCACAGAAAGTCTATGCCAAGGATGCACGGAGCATCTGGGCCAGTCACTACTGGGTGTGTCTCCCAGTCATTCCCAGTCAGGCTCAGCTCGGCCTTCAATACTGTCAGCTCTTGGGACCCTCCAGTGACTCCAGAGATGGTAATGGAGTCTGTCCCTCTATGGTTTGATGGGAGCAAGGTGCATTGTGCACCAGTGTCCACCAGGGCTCTATACCTCTGTGGTTTTGTTGTGCCAGGCCAGTTTTTTTTTTGGTTGTTTGGGGGTTTTTGGGGGGTTTTTTGTTTTGTTTTGTTTTTTTATTGTTTTTGAAATTAAAACTGTAACAAATTTAATGGAACAGGGAGGGCAAGTAACGTGGTGAGCTGGTAACAAAAGGCTGGGCCTCTCCTCCAGGCTGGCTCCAGGTGGCGATCAGGAACGAGCAAAAAGGAAAGAGAGAGAGGGAGGAACTTCCTGTCCTCCTGGCTTTATAGAGCTTGGCAGGAAATGGGTGGGAATACCGACACCCCAGACCCCTTTTCATAAAGGGTCCTAAACTCCACCCCTCCCTCTTTGGGTCCTTGCAGCAAAGCCGTAAGATTTTGCCTGTCCCCTCAAACTATAACAATTATGAATGACTGAATAACTTGTAAGGGTTTTGGTTTTGTAATAGTAATATATAAGTAAAATAGGAAACAGTTGAATTTCAGCCAAGCTCTAACTGTATTTCAACAGAATATACAGCTGTAACCAATGTAAGCATTGTAGTTGCTGTTTTAGGTCAAGTTTTAGTGACAGTGGATGAAAAAGGCAATGCTTTTTGGTTTTTTTTAACCATACTTTATCTGTGATCCACTCAAAGTGAAACAAAAGGAATGGAAAGACGACTGTCTTTTTTTTATAGGTACTTTCATAATGAAAACACTACAAAAGAAAGACCTTCTGATTTGTCTATTTGTAAGGAAATGACCATACTTTTCCAGTTCCTTAATCTTTTTGAGTATAAGCCATAAGGGCTTATTAGATTTCATGGTAGACCTTTCTGACAGTAAACTTGTATTGGATATTGAAGTGTTGAAAGATCTTTGAAATGCTTCTAGTAATTGAAGACGTAGACGTGTCTGTGTGCATTTTATTAGATCAATTTGCGGAAGACAAATAATTTTAAATGTAACTGAAGTGATTAGCTTCTCTTTTAGATTTTTTTTTTGATTGATTTCTTAAAGCTGTTGTGAAATTGTAACAATAGCTAGCTAACAAAATGAAGTCACCAGTATTTGCAGCTATATGGAGATTATATAAAATATTTTAATGGTAGCTTAAGTTTTAGAGGAGAATCTTAGAGGCATAAGTGTATCACTCAAGCAAGAAACAGATTTAAGGATGCAAAAGTTTTTTAGAGATACAATTTTGTTGGTTTGCTTGTTATTTTAATTATTTTTCAATTTTAGTCTTTTGTAGAGTGGCAAAATATAGTTTGGATATTGTTCTGAAATAGTAAGCAGTTACTTACTGCTGTCCACTTATCATGGCCTTTAAGAAAGTACCATTGTTCTGCTTTCCAGAGAGGAATCATAAACTGATAAATAGAAAAATTTTCAGCTGTCAACTTCAAACCTGCACCTAAAATCACTTGGAATACAATCATAGAATCATTTTGGTCGGAAAAGACCTTTAAGATCATCTAGTCCAGCTGTAAATCTAACACTGCCTAGTCTACCAATAAACCATATCCCTAAAAACATCACTTGAGAAACATCAGTATCGATATACAAAGTCAGACCATCATGAAATAAGCAGTAAAGCTTAAAATGGCAAATATTTGAGGAACCTCCTTAACCCAAATTATACGTTGTGTTTTCAAGTAGTTAATTTGAAACTAACTTGTAGGAATCAAATGCTGTCTCATCCCAAGATGAGGGATATTGTCAAATTGATTGACAGATGGTTGTTTCAGGAAGCAGGGAGAAAGAACATAACACTAACTTTTTAGGGGAACAAGTTTAGCTTAGCTCCCTGTAATTTGACTAGCAGGATAGGCAATTCTGTATTCATCTGGTTTGAGTTACTGCTTTCTACTTACACCTTTAGCTCCTGCCTGCATCTCAGTGCTGGGGAGATGCAGAATTTACTCACAAGTTGTGAGCAACATGAAATTGGCTCTTTAAGCAATTTTGTTCTGGCATTTACTTTTTAGGGACCTGTGGAACAGATACTAATACATGTTTCAGCATCTAAAAACTAGTTTGCTAGTTCACACATGACTTGATAGACTACTTCATCATCAGGAATTTTTGCTGCTGTTTCCCTAATGACTCACTTCATCTCATCTTAGACCCAAAATCCAAACTTGCAACAGGACTTATTTCACTTCCTTTAAAACATGTAGCTTTGGACTTATTCCTCTATAAGAAGAGTCTGAAATAAGATAACATTAAATGTTTCTGTGCTTTATTCTGGTGTTACAGAGGTTCATTACAAGGACTCAACTGCCTATAAGAATCACAAGCAATAGTCTTCATTAAGCTGCTCAAAATATCAACCCCTGTTTTAATGTTCAAAGGCCTCCTTCCGTTTAATAGTAGAGAAGGCAACCCAGGATCATTACAGGAGAGTCAATAAATCCAGGCTGAGAAGCTAAAGGTGCATCCAGTTTCAGAGTCAAGGGGCTTTGACAGTGAATGCCCTTCTAGGAGGTCCCACTTTACTAAATTGACAGAGCTCTATCACAGATTTCTCTGCAGCAAAATCACACAACAGAGAAAATGTCTCTCAAGTACCCTTTTTCCAGTAATTTAAAGGTCAAAACTAACTCCTGTGATTCCATTTGAAAGCCCACAGGTGTGGTAAGTAGCTTAGGTTACAAGGTTAATGGCAGATAAACTTGATTCTGCATGACAGAAGGAATACAGAGATTTCTCAAACAAGATTTAGTTTGTTATCTCTATTGCTAGTCCTGCTATTTTAACCTCTAGTAATTATGTGACAACCATCCAGATTTGCTAAAAGATGTGTGGAAGTTAAGCAACTTCATGCACTTAAGACCTGGATGTTGAAACAGGGCAGGGGGGAGCATTAGGGAAAGCTGCCACTTTCTAGCTGTAAATATGCATCATACAAAGTTGTGCAATGTAGAGCTTTTCTTCTTCACCTGGACTTCTCTGTTCTTTCTCATGGATGGATTGCTGCAGGGCCACACAGCATTTTGGTTTTTTTAAAAAAAAGTTTTAAAGAAAAAAACCAAAACACTAGTCCCCGTGGTTAAGAATCTAGGAAGAAAGGGGAAAGCATGACGGGGAAGAGGAAATCCTTTTGTGAAAATAAAGTGACTCCCTGCTCCTGACTGCCTCAGGGAGGCTGCCCCAGGAAGCCCATCTCTGCCAGCTGCAGTATGAGGCTTGGAGCTTGGGAGCTGGTGACTTCCTCTACTGCTGTCAGCTGAGGTGGGAGATTTTTAGGAGACTGGGAAATGAAATTCCTCAGACTCTGGATAGGCATAATGTCAAAGGACTAGAGAGGAAAGCAATCAGGAATGGTCCACCACTGTATTTCATTTTGTCAACTGAAGTACCTTGGCTCAGTTTTGACAGCCCTGCATGGTCTGGTGGGGAAAGCGTCTAGTGGAAAATGAATGACCAGTTCTGGCAGGGAGATAAATAGGTGAGGAGACTTCCCCACTTGCAAGGAGAAGTGATAAATCTGCAAATCTTTCGTCTATCTCTGGTTACAGTAGTGCCATAGAGCCAGTAAAGAAAGTTAATGCCTCATTAAAATGCTCTCAGCTGCTGGGAGGTGGGAAGGGTACAACGAAATTTCACCAAAGCAAGAGTACCAGTTCACTTCTTAATCTGGGATTTTGATTGAAGAGATGTGTTAAAAACAGCCTAAGATAAAGGCAGAAAGAGGCAGAAGTTGCCTAGTGAATGGATAAAAACAAAGTAGGGGAAAAGGACTGACTGTAGCAAGGAAACAGGAAGATAGGAGGAGGGATTCAGTGAGCATAAAGGAAAGCCTGGCAGCGGGCAAGCAGGGAAGCTGAGTCATACCATCTGATCTGTTTGTGTTCTTGTAAAAAATACTTCTTTGCCCTTTGACAGTAGTTAGCTTTGTGTTTTCCAGAGTACTACTGCCACTAAATTGAGATCTCACTGAATACAGAAATTAATCCTTCTAGTATTTTTCCATTTCATTAAAACTGTTTTTACCGATTCACATACTTTTTTTGTTTTCCCAAGATGATATTTTAAACTGAATTTATTTGTATTTGAGCATGGCTGATTTTTTTCATCTTGTTCCCATTTGTTGTTGTTGGTTGGACATTTGAGACTAGGAAATGACAATAATAGTCTCATTTTTTCCTAGTTAGTGTCTTTGTTTTTTTTCTTGCAATGCAGTTTCATTGAGAGGACTTGCTTAGAATTGTGACCATCTCAGATGATCAATAACCAGAAGTGGTAGTTTACCAAATTAACATGTAGAAAATCAAAAGATTATAAATGCATTGAAGTATTCTTGTCATGGGAAATCTTTAAACATCTTAAAATAACTCACAAAACAACAGCCAAAACCATCATAGTAAATTAAAATGTACCATTAAGGAAAAATTATATCCCAGAGCTGTCTGTATGGAAAATCAAGACTCTCACCAGAGTGATACTAACCACTTATATTACACTTCACATATTTCAAGCATTCCGATGTGACAACTGAGTTGTTTTCACCACGTTGTTTCTGAGTGTATAGATGCTGTTACCCTTATTTGAGTAGCGTGAGAGCTGAGAGGGAATCCGCATTTTTACAGCAACCACTTGCCAGGTGTGAAGGTTGGAGATCAATAATGCTAGCCTTTAATACATGCACATGAGTACATATGCTTCCTACTTTTGTTAATTATTTTTTTTTACTTTTTATATTTTGAAAATCCTTCTTTTTTTCTGAAAGAGAAAATTGAGAAATACCATAGAAGAATTTATTTTCTTAGATTTCATTCAAATAGCCGTAGACTATTGGAGATTTTCTGATGATGGGTACATTAGAAATGCTGTAAAGTGATGGCTGGGAATCACCTATGAAACAGAACATGGTCACCTAGCATTCTTATATTTACACATTTATTATTAATTATTTAATCTGTTTATTAGATTTCTGTTAGAGGTTTCAGTGTAAGCAGAATGATGTGAAAGGTAAGCATGAATTTCTGTTGAAGGCAACCAAATCAATAACTATTAGCCAAGACCATGGAATAACACAATTCTTTATATGCTACTCTGTAGTATGTATGTGTGTATGTATGCGTAATACATGTGTGTATACATTATTTTGTTGCTGTGTATAGTAAATTGATTAAATGCTACCACTTACAAAAGCAAAATGTAGTTTTTAAAGTGATGGTAACAGTAATATGAAAGAGGGATCAGTCAGCCTTTTTGCAGATTTATGTCTCTAGATTGAAGCACAATGTTCCTTCTGTCCCATTCCTGAACTAAGATAGTGGGAAGGTTTCAGCTTTTTTAATTTTCTCTTTTCCCTCTCTTATCTGTGAGTGTTTGCATTGTATGTTACAGCATTTCTATTTAGGAAAACACAATGGAGTCTGTATGGTCACGATGCTTTTGTTTACGGATGATTCATTTTTGCCTTTTCTTGAAGAATATCTTCACATATCTTATTTAGCTGGGCTCGCCATTCCACATTGTCTTTTGTAAAAAATTCTCACATCTGAGGTACACATTGAGATTTGTGGATACTGACCTCCCATTTTCAGTTTCAAGGACTGGGATGTTGTCTAAAGCCACAGTGATTAATTGAGGCAGACAAGATTAGAAAAGAATATATATTTTCAAGTGAATGTAGGTTTGCTGGATAGTAAAGCACAGGAATTAAAATCAACTGTTGAATCACTGAACAAGTAAGTAGAGCATGAGCAAACCTCATCAACATGCTACACATCAGAGGGAGCATAGATCGCCATTCAGTTCTCAGCTTATGCCAAGACCGCCAACAAAGGCGATAATTGTGATGGGCTCCTTGACGTGAAGAACTGTCCACCAAAACCAATCAAGAAGCAGCTGCCACATAGGAAGGCATTTAGGTAACTAGCACCTGTGGCCTCATTTAAAATTACAATTAGCTGTTTTGTTAGAGAGTACTTACCAATTCCAAGAGATACCTACTTTTTTCTACAATTGCTGACAGATAGTTATATAATGTAATTTTTCTGAAATCTGTTTTTGTTTATCAATGTATGATGTTCATTTACTGGGTCTGCTTTTGAAGGATTAAGGAACTTTTTTCTTTGAATGCCGCGTGTAGGTTTGATTCTTCAGCAGAGTCTGTGCATAATGTGAATTGAGAGATACTTACATTGTTAGCTTGTTTGAATCCTTTCTTTTCTCTGACCATGAAACATTAACCCTTGTGAAGGAATTGTTTCATTTTAGACACTTAAAATACAATAAATAAATATAATCAACTATAAGCAGTCTGTATGCTTTCTATTTTCCTCAATGCAATATCTATAAGAGGAAGAATGGAGGAAAGAAGTGTTTTCTATCCTGCAAAGTGTATCCTTTAAATAAGTGCTAAAAATGGAGACACGGAAGCTGTAATGTCCACAGTTATGACACTCAACGGGAAACAGATGAGCTTGAGAAACTGTAATGAGGGAGTTTCACGATCACACCAGTTGACTTAGCAATATGTTCGTTTGGTTTTGAGTTGTTGATGGCGTTTTTCCATAACATTTAGTAATTTATCAAGGTCCAGAGATTTTTCTACCAAACATCCCTCCAGGTGGTAAAATCTGCCTTAACAGTGGGAAAACTTGGAGGGACCGTAGAACAGCTGCATTACCTGCTTCGATTTTCACCTGAAAGCAACAGGTAGTTTAAGATGATTTCATAATTTTTCATTAACTTCTTAAATTAATTCAGAGACAGCTCAAACTTTCCATGCAATTTCTTGTGGCAGGCCCTCTACCTGGGCTGAACTGAGTGGGACATTTGGGCTCCTAATGCTGTTTGTAGACGAGGAGTGTGGAGTGCACAGTGCAGTTCCTCACAGTTCTCCTTATCCTGGAGACCCAGGTGGGAGCACTTGCAGGACTTGCCTCAAGTGGGGAATAGGTTTCATGAGCTAGGAAAGAAAAGCTGTTTAAAAAAAAAGGTATTTGAAATCTTTGTGGATCAGTGATGTGGGAGTGACTGCCTCTTCCCAGCCTCTTCCCTGCCTGTTCCCATGTAAGTCCATGAAGTTCCTCACAGCCACACACTGGGTTGCCATGAGAAGCCATGAAATTGGCCTAGACATCTTTTCATGCAAGGAAGATAAAACTTGGTGAGATTGCAGACACCTGTATATTCTGTGTCTTTTGAAGGCCACTTTTGTCTTCCTTTTGTCACGTCTATTCTCTGCGTTCTCTTGAAAGTTTTTATCTTTTTCATTTTTCAAAACAACTCAAAAGTTATCGTTAAGGCTGCCTTGGTTTGGGCAATACATAGAATTATTACTCCTCTAGTTATACACAATATTTGTAGGTATATAAGCAGGTATATTGTTTTGCTATAACAGAAATGCTGTGTTAGATGATTTTTACAGACCCCCCATGGAATAAAATGGAGGGAAACTCTTCACTGTGAAAACCACTGAACTTCCAAATAATTATTTTTTCCTCATTGGATCAAATGAAGCCTCTGCAAAATCATGTGTATAAGTGTATGGGTGGGCTATGTTGTTTTTATTTTTGTTTTGTTTTGGTATGAAAAAAGACAGAAATCTAAGGAAACCAGCTTTTTAGAGTTGGGCATTCTTAAAGCAGAAATGAGATGGCAACAAATACCCAGTTTCCTGTCTTGAAAACTGTTTGCTGACTAGCGTGTGGCTCACTGCTTATAAATTGGAACTTCTTAATAATTTTGAGATACTAGCAGGATAGAGATACCTTTTAGAGAATTGGAGGTATCAACTAAAAAAATAGAATGATTTCTATATTATTCTATTTCTATAAGTCCTACTTAAGGTGTGGTAATAAACCAAACTTTATTAATCCAAACATAGTAATGATGTGGTGCATGAAAAGTTTTTTTTTTAAAGAAACTTTCATATTTTGAAGCAAATACAAAGGAGTTTTGATGTTGGTTTTATCTCTGTGCTCTGTCTTTGGGGAAAGACAGTAGAAAACAAACATGACAGTACATTAATTCATTGTTTCAGTAAAAGACCAGATACATTCAAAATGCACATTTGTTTTCATTCTTTGACTTTAGTCAGTGCAATAGGGGAAAAGACCAGCTTTCTGGTAGTAGATGAATGTTGCAAGTACATAATAAACCCAGATCTCCAAACACATCAGTCATGTGTCATCTGAAATATGCACTGGGTCTCACATTGCAATTGCTTCCCCAATATTAATGAAACATTCATGCTGGATATATACAGTACATGCCACGTGGATAGATGTGACATGAAGCAACAACAATAATCAAGACTTCAGTATAAGAGGCCACAGCAGAAGCAGAGTAGCTTCCATTTCACCTTTACATAGGGAATTAGGAAAAAATTAGATTACAAATAAAGTATGTGAGACTGCTTACACACACATGCATGCACACATGTACATACAAATACAGCCACACAAAGTTACACCAGTGCTCTCTCTTCCATCTATCCAATCAGTTATGTCAATGAGGAGTTGAGAGACTAATAACTATTTCTTTTCCCTATTATAAGGGAATGGCATGGCCCTCTAATCATGGAGGAATTTTGGTCGTTAATGGTGACTTCAGCTTCTTAAGCTCATGGAGCAGTTGGGTATAAGAGAATATCCGCACCTTATTCCTACTGCTTGAATTACAACTCTCTTTTTCCTGTTCAGTTAGTCGGTCCTGTTTATTTTCCTTGGAAGCTGAAAAGAGAAATGAGTCTGTGCTATGTTTTGTCATCACCTATAAATCCTCAGGAGGATGTAGTAATAAATTTCATTTCATAGGCAGACTACAGAGTTTGGGTTTATTTAAAGTATTTTTATATAGCTTCGCATCTGGATGTCTGGTGCATTTGCATGACCTGAGAGAATGTCCAGACTTCAAGGTCTGGTCAGGTTCCATGGATGTAGCCCAGGGGGCTTGACTCAACCCAGAGGAGTTGAAATCTTTGCAGTTGTTTTCAGTTGTAAATTTCTTGTTTTGTTTTACAAAACCAGAAAATAAATCCTAACTGTGAAAAAGGGCTATGAGTCATGGAATTTTATTATCCATAGTGCCGTTGCCTTCCTTGAGTGTTCAAATATTTTCTCTAGTCTTATCAAGCAATCCAGAAACTAGAGCTCTGAACTACTTCTATGGTACTTGGAATGATTACATCCCATTTTAATCTTTTTTGCAGCTAAAATAGTGAAATGTGTCTGTAACAGTGACAGCTGATAGGCACAAAACATGACTATCTTAAAACAGACTTTGAAATCATCACTCGGTGACCTTCCAGAAGAGAAGTGCAACACTTTCTAATATAAACCTTTATTGGTGGCATACCTCCTCTGCGACTATTTACAGCTTGGTTTCATTTCATCATCATTAAGTCCACATGCAGGATGTTTGGGGTTTTTTTCACTGCTATTTTGGATAAAAGGTCTTAGCTGTTGCATAAGAAAAGTTTAGGAGAACTTCAGGCCGACAGAGATCCAGCCCAGCCCTCATTAGAAGCTGCCAGCCATTGATTTTTTTTATCCTAGGCAATGCCAGCAATATTTTAAATAGGTGTCAGAGGAGAGGAAAGAAGGAAAGAGCAGAGGCACATGGGGATATCAGCTGGTCAGCTCACTCATGGAGGTGGTGAAATCGCCATGGAGGAGGATCAGCTCATGCACTAGTTGGTGTTGCTGAAAAGGATTCCGATATGATGTACTGTGTGTGGCGATGCTCAGCTAGTCCAATGCAGAGGGATCTAAAGAGGCTGGGTTTATGAAGCTGCAGCAGAGGTTTTCTCTTTGATTTGCTTGTGTGTATGGAGAGAAGAGAGAAGCATACCTGGGACTCCCACAGTGTCTAGAGATTACCAGGATTTTGTGTTTCCCTTATGAGCTATGTATGGCCTTTCAGATACCAGGTGATATGGAGGATGACCTGAGGTTCTAGCTGTTTAGTTGTCTGTATTATGCAGTCTTCATCCTCATAGTACGTGGAATACTAGTTGTAGGTTTTAAACACAGTATGTAAGTCTAATCCCCAAATGCACGTTTAATAAAAATTATGATAGATTTTTCCTTGCATCTATGAATAACAAAATAACAAATAGTAAAATACTTGCGAATTATTACTGTAACAAAAGAATATTTTTCTAAGAGAGATATGTTTTGTATGACTTTTTTCAAATTTATTAGTTTAAGTAACCAAGCCACCCAAGTTTTACTCTCACATTGTACCAGCAGAAGAGATATTTGCTCCTTCATGCCAGTGAATTCATAGTAAGGTGCTTCCTTTAATGAAGAAAAGTTTTCTAAATGGTGGGTGCTTGTTAGTCTTTAACTGACTTACAGAAGGCGTTATTTTTAAAATTACCATGTCAATTTAACTGTGACAGTAGCAGAGGCAGGTACCAGCAGTTTTCTTCTGATTATGTTAAAATCTCATCTATTATTTAGTTTAAAACTGACAGCATATATTAAGGCTTAATGAAGGCTTTCAGTAATTTCAAAGACAAGATTTATCTTTGCAGATTTTGGGATGTTTCTGTCATTTATGAGTGCTATAATTTGAAAAAAGGTTAATCTTCGGAGGAGTTTCATCCAAATGATTTTAACTTTTAAATAAGGAACTCTGAATTTACAAAAAAAAAGTTCTTTGAAAATTAGTTACATGCAGTCTGGTTTTAAAGGCAACCAGAATGGTGGGTTTGGGTTAGGATTTTTTTGTTGTTTTTTTTAAGAGCATCTATTAAAATAGCATGACATAAAAGTAACAGAACATCATGAGGAAAAGTTGGAAGTTCAGACTGGTTTATGGAAATGAATCTTGTTAATAGTCCTTTCATAGTGCTTGTTAAAATTGATTGAATTTAAATTAATCTGTCTCCTGGAGTAAGGAGATTTTTTGAAATTCATACTTCTGAAACACAGCTCTGAGGTGAGACAGCTTCCATTTTATTGTTAAGGTAACACTGGTTTTGCTTACTTGGTTACTTTCTTGGTTTTAGTAGTTTATTTCTTTGTTTTTGTTTTTTAAAGGAAGAGTTGTACAATTATTCAGTGTTTATGACTTTGTATGACTCTTCCTCTGAAAACATCTGAAGCTACTGGCTGATTTCAATCAAATTTGACAGAAGGCTAGAGGTCTCCATGGCAATTACGTTTCCTCAAATTGTATAAAGACAGAAACTGAGGAAAAAACAAGGAGTGATCTTTGAACTATCTTAAGTGTGCCTCAAGAACTTTTATTCCGTTTTGGGATGGCAATTTTAAGGAAATGAGAAGTAATTATATTGGGGAAAAGAGGGAAATGTTGAAGTATATGCAAAAAATGATGGAAATCTTTATATGGTTAAGTTTAAAAAATAAAAAAATAAAAATTAAAAAATCAACCAATAGCCATAAGGTTTTAGGAAAGCAAAGGCTTTGTTTCATTACACTGCATTTCCTTGTTTTATCGGAGGGAGGGTAGAAGTTAGTGGAGTTTCTGTAAAACAACATCAGCACATCTTATGAGAGAGATAAGAACTGAGATATAGAGAGGATGACTTTTTTATCAAATTGAGTGCACTCCCAGAAAGTTTGCAAATGACACTAAGTTGGGTGGGAGTGTTGATCTGCTGGAGGGTAGGAAGCCTCTACAGAGGGATCTGGACAGGCTGGATGGATGGGTTGAGGCTAGTTGTGTGGGGTTCAACAGGGCCAAGATCTGAGTCCTGCATTTGAGTCACAACAACCCCATGCAATGCTACAGGCTAGGGGATGAGTGGCTGGAAAGCTGCCTGGTGGAAAAGGACCTGAGGGTGCTAGTAGACAGCCGGCTGAATATGAGCCAGCAGTGTGCCCAGGTGGCCAAGAAGGCCAACAACATCCTGGCTTGTATCTTAAATAGTGTGGCCAGCAGGGCTGAAGAAGTGATTGACCTCTGTACTTGGCACTGGTGAGGCCGCACCTCAAGTACTGTGTTCGGTTTTCGGTTCCTCACTACAAGAAAGTGCTGGAGCGTGTCCATAGAGGGGCTATGAAGCTGGTGAAGGGTCTAGAGCACAAGTCTTACGAGGAGTGGCTGAGGGAACTGAGGTTGTTTACTCCAGAGGAAAGGAGGATGAGGAGTGACCTGATTGCTCTCTACAACTACTTGAAAGGAAGTTGTACTGAGGTGGGTGTTGGTCTCTTCTCCCAAGTAGCAAGTGATAGAACAGGAAGAAATGGCCTCAAATTGTGTCGGGGGAAGTTTAGGTTGGATATTAGGAAAAAAATCTTCACTGAAAGGGTGGTCAGGTGCTGGCACAGACTGTCCAGGGCAGTGGTTGAGTCCCTGGGTTGAATGCCTGGAGGTATTTAAAAGACATGTAGATGTGGTGCTTAGGGACATGGGTTAGTGGTGGCCTTGGCAGTGCTGGGTTAACAGTTGGACTTGATGATCTTAAAGGTCTCTTCCAACCAAAACAATTCTATGATTCTACAATGACAGATACATGGATTAATCTGTAAAATTGAGCAAGAATTATGTTTCATATTTAATTTTTGCTGTCAGCTGGGGAAACAAGGAGCAACAAGTGGTTATTTATCCTTAAATAGTTTTTATAAATAAGCACTTCTGAGATTGTTATCTCCAAAGAAGTGGAGACTGCATTTACGTTCTACTGCCACATATATTCCTGACATTAACTTTTATTCTTTTGCAGAACAACACACAGCCAACTTTCAACCTTACAGACACTGATAAATCAGAATTGACATTGTATGCACAGGTTAAGAATGTAGTGATTAATGTGTGGGTAGAGTGCTCCCCTTTTTTTGATTGTTTTCTTTTCTTTTTTGTATTCAAAACTGAAATTCCTCGTGAGGTTATATGGATTTTATCACTATTAATGCAAAAGTGCTATATTGTTAATAATTTTTAATATATATTTCCTAGCTTTTTAAGGTCATTGTTATTGAAGCTTTCTTTTGTTGGTTTTTTTTTGTTTGTTTGTTTGTTTTGGGTTTTTTTGCTAGACTATAGGAAACTTTTTTTTCTTCTCTCGTCACAGTTTCATTTCATTTTTGCTATTAGTTTATGAAAGAATCAACCATAAAAGACCTGGAATATTTGAGATTTGAAAGGGAAATAATAGCAGCCAAGAAGAGCTGAGGCTTATGATGTGGATCCGAATGTCCACCCTGGGAAAGTAAGGTCATTTGCTATCCTGCTGGTAGCAGGTATCTGGGACAACAGATTATCTGGGTTAAGTGTACTGAAATTTCTGTAAAATGCATATAGAAACAATGAATTTCATTCACATAGTAAGAAAGTTTCTAGGGCAGATACTGCATTCATCTGTTTTATGTTATTTACAGTACATAGTAAAGTTTCATATTTCATTTATTTTGTGACATGAAAGAACCATTTAATAACTGAGCTCTGCAATGGAACTTCTTTTATGAAGTGGCAGCCATCTTCCCGAGCAGTCTGTCTCCGAGAACTAGGAACAACAGCCATTCCTGCTTGCTGATAGCATACGCACCATACTAAGGTTCAATGAAATGGCAGCTGTCTTCCTCAAAGGCTTTTTATGTCTCCTGAGCTATTAGTAGAAATGAAGAGGACATAATGTTCTGATAGAGGCTAGCTACACCCTGACAGAATTGCCTGTAGACAAGCAATTGCCTTCCTCAGCTGTGGACAGGAGTGAAGTAACTATTACTGCTAACAAAGTCAAAATTCTATGATGGGGAAAAAATTTTTACTTACAACATAATTTTCCCATGTGCATTAATTATTTCAAAGTAACTCCAAATTATGCAGTGAGCACAGACAATGGAAAACCAGCAATTTGTTAGTGAAAGGAATCAGACAGAAGTGAGCAGGCGCAGAAGTACAGTTCTTATGAGAACCTGTCTTTAATTATTTTTAATTCATAATCTAAGTGACAGATTTAGTAAAAATCCTAAGAAAATTCAGTCTTTAATTAGAGTATGTCCTTTGAGTGGGGAAGGTGATATAATGTATCCTTCAAATAAAACAAAGAGGATAATTATATTTATTTTTTTTTAATACAAATATCTGAAGTCAACCTTAATACAGGGATTGTTTATATAATATGACATTAAAAGGAATGAAAATTAACATATGCCAAGGCTACTTCAAGGTTGCAAGGCAAGCACTGGCAGCCTAGGAAACGCTGTGATGAAGATTGCCTATGCAACACTGATTTGTCCCCTTCAGGCAGGTGCACTAATACAGTCTTTAATTACCTGCTCACAGAGTGATATTTCCCCACAACCTTTAACTTCTGCTGGGTACCGAATGAGCTGCTATTCAGTATTTCCTTCCAACTTCACCATTCCCGTCAGCTCGTGACTGCATGTACTATTTACAGCACACAATGCAGTCCTCACACTGAACACAGAATTATTAATTTCCTCATGTGCTTTTTCCAGCTTTCAGCTGCTATATCTCACCACCAGATCCACAAAAGGACACAGGTATTTCGCTATTCAGCATTATGATGCCTAATTTGTAGGTGTCTGGGTCTCAGCTTAGCTTGTAAAACCCTGAGTTAAGTTCCCTTTTCAGTGGGCGGACGCCTCGGGGTATTGCTGCTGCAGGCTTTTGTACAGAATGGGGAATCCTTGGCTCTCTTTAGATAACAGGAATACTTGCAGTAGTCAAGGCTTGTCAGCACAAGTCTAATTTACTCTGCCATGACTAGGTATAGCTTCTGGTGCCCTGTGTGGCACTCGGGAGGCAGTTCGACCCTGCACAGATTGACCATGGATGCTTGTTCATACAAGGGATGCTTGTACGTGTCAGGTCCAAACCCAGGTGCCTCTGCCACTCCTGGCATATTGACAAAAAACACATCTGGGGTGATTTCCTAAAGTCTGTCTTTATTTCTCCAGGAAAGGAGGGTGATTCTGGCTTCTGTCCTGTTGGGATGGTAAAACCACCGGCCTCTTGCTTACCTCTTATCTGCTTGCACCTGGTTAAGTACTCAGGCTATGGGACACAGGTTTACTTCTCAGTTTTTTTGGGTAAGCTTTCATATTTGCAAATATAGTCTTTTAGGCGTAATCTTGTAACTATCAACCAGGTGATGTTGAGGTGGGGACCCTGCCAACACCTCCTGCCAGGTGCCACCAGAGACCACTGCCAAACCTGGACTGGGCTGGGGTCCTTTGCAACCTGAGGTGGGTTCAGTACTGTGGTGGGGGGCAGCAACAGAGCTGTGGGTGGCTGTGGGGTTGTGGACTGGAGAGTAGGGTCTGGATGAGGCTTGGGATCAGGCCCCGTGGTTATAGAGTTGAGGGGAATCACTGGGTCCCAGCCCCAGGGCTGGGGGCAGCACAGCAAGCAGGACAGTGCCCTCAGTGAGCATGGCCCTGTCTGTGGAAGCCATCAAGGTGAGCCAGACAGGCCTGATGATGGTACTCGTGTTCAGCCAAGGGTCCTGATCATCTGCTGTGGCTGTAGGAACCAGGAGGGCCAGGGCCAGGTCAGGCTGGGGTTCAGCTCAGCAGGACTCAGGGCCAGGCACCAGCAGGGCTGTGGCACAGAAGCAGCACAGCTCTGGAAGGGATCCAGGGTGAGAGGCTCAGCATAAAAGCAGCTCCCAAGGGAAGATGGGGCAGCCCTATCTGAGGTTTCTTCTCACTGTATTCACAGTTGCTGCCTTCAAGGTCACCAGCTGTGCTCTGAGCTGGCCCAGAGCCCAGCTAGCCAAAGCCCCAGGAGGCAGGATGCACTCGGGGTCCTGACAGAATGCTCCCCACCCACTGAAAAACTTCAAAGTGTGAGAAAGCGTGAGAGGGAGAGAGCATGAGCACCTCAAAGCTTGTGTGGAAGCAAACCTGAGCTTTCCTGTTGCAAGAGAATTTTGTTGTAAAATATATGTCTATTTGCCTATTTAAGCCCTAATTATTTATAAACCACTGGAGAATTCATCTTTAAAACACTTCTGTGATTGCAAGCCGTATTACTATTCTTAAGTTGTATAGGGCAAACTCAGACATGATAATGCAAGTCCCACAATTTAAAAGCATTAGTTGGATCTTCAATTTGACAAGCCTTGGGCACGGTTGTGTAGAGGTTTATGTGCTGATAACAGCTTTCCCCTTGTTTGTGTTGCTGTTGTGAATGCTCCAAGGCTGCAGATTTTATCCCAGGTATAATTAATTGTCCCAAATAAGAAACAGGCCATGAGGAGGAATTTGATTTAACATTTTTTTGATTACAGTGTGTAGGTAAGATAGACTGTGCTGGTTTCCGTTGCAAGATTATTTCTCTGTGGTTATTGCCTCTTTCATCCTCGTAGACAGCTATGAACTCCTGTATCAGGTACAATGGGGATAGTACAGAACAGTCCTTCTCAGGTGGCACTTCTGCTATAGATGCACGGGATCCCATGGGGGGAATGGATGACCTCAATGGAGCTGAAACATGTTTGTACAAAGGAACATAATGTTAATGTTTAAATTGGTAACCTCTTATTCTTTAAAAATAGTTGTTTTACATAACACTGAGTAATGCCTTTGGTGTATAATATTGTTAAGCTGTAACTGTGTGAATATTTATATCCTTTTGGGGAACAGTGATATAAATAGACATATGTACTTGCATAGGGAGAGACTTATAAACTAAAAGAAAGTTTCAAAGGTGCAAATAGTGGATTTGGCCTGCAGATTGACTCAAGGCTTACACAACCTGCATTTTACAGGCCAAAAACTCAACTGCCAAGACCAACAGCTCTGTCGAGCACTGTCTGTGAAAGTCTGCAATGATGTAAAAACAAGGATTTTCAGAGGGGTTAAAATGTTAATTACATTACAATACAAAGGGAGAGCGAGAGAATTAGAATTGCCCTAGGTATGTGTAACGAGTAAGTAATGGGAAAGACTGAAATGCATTAATATTAAACGTTCACTACATAACTCATCCTTATTGGACACAGCTGTCGATAAAATATGCCCTTACTCTTGACAAGTAGCTCCTGTGTTTTGCTTGTAGATTAGCTTGCAACCCTGCTCTGTATTCTTTATCATCATCACTGCACCAGTCCTTTAATTAGGCAGTGAAATCTTCTGCATAGTGATTAGGAAATCACAGTTAAGAAGGTGTTACAAAGAGAGGCTCTGGAAGCTGCTCAAAATAGCTTTCAGCTTTGGAAATTCTTCCATCTACTGTGGGAAGGAAATGTGTGTAGGATTCAGAAGGGCATGAAAACTAACCTTTGCTCAGTTGATGTAGAAAATTTTTAGCCTTACTATAAGAATACTGTTCTTAAAAATTAGCCTGAAAGTAGTAGCAAGCAGTTATTCCTTCTTGTCACATGGCAAGCAGAAATTATACTGCGATTGCCTATAGAAATTAAAGACATGTTCAACAGCTTCACATTGATGAAAATTTTTATTTCAAGAGAAATTATCTGACATTCAATCCAAATATATCTGAAACTTAAGCTACTTACACTTAAATAAAATCTAGATTTGTTCTTCATAGCACTGTTTTTTGTAATATACTGTATCCCACTATTGTTGGGTTGGTTTAGTTTTTTGCTTTTGGAAAGATGTTCTTCAGTTCCTGGCAATTGGCTAGTATTAACTTCTTAATTTCCCAATCTCAATCATTGAATGAATGAATGAATACAACTTTTACTTTTGCATGCAAACTTTACTTTGTGAGTTGAGTTGGAGAGGCTTTGGCTGGTTTGGGTCTGCGGGTTTTTTTCATGTTTGCTTTCTGCTTTATTCTGATACAATGCTATAAACTGCAGGGGGATATAGTTCAAAAATAATGGGAACTCAGGCAATTTTATATTTGCAGTAAGAAAGGCTTCATTCTAGTACAGTGGTAAAGTTCTCTTTAGTGCAGAGAACATATCACATGTGATCTGTACTACTTGTTCATTACTGGAAAAAACCTTTAAAATGGATAACTNATATCTAACCTAAACCTTCTCTGATTCAGCTTCCTGCTGTTACCCCGAGTCCTGTCATTGGTCACAGGAGTGAAGAGATCGGTACCTGTCCCTTCTCTTCCCCTTGGGAGGAAGCCATAGACTACAATGAGGTCACCCCTCAGCCTCCTCTTCTGCAAGCTGAATAATCCAAATGACCTCAGCCACTCCTCATAAGCCATCCCTTCTAGGCCCTTCACCATCCTTCTGGCCCTCCTCTGGACATGCTCCAGCAGTTTGATGTCCTTTTCGAACTGCAGAGCCCAGAACTGCACACAGTACTCGAGGTGAGGCCGCACCAGTGTGGAGTAGCATGGGACAGGCACCTCCCTTGACTGGCTAGGTGTTTTGGGGCTTTTTTTTGTAAAAAAAAGACCTACAAAACTAAATCTTAGTGCAGAATTTTGAGTTGAACATGTAAATGTAACAAAATAGACTGCACAAAAAGTGTCCTTTTTGCCTGTATGCACTTTTTTCTTGAATGAATAAGATGTCAAGAATCACCTGGGTCAAACTTCCTTTTTTGTTTTCCCCTGCACAAGCATCTATAGGAAATTTTAGAAATTGTGAGCATTGAACTGTAGGTTTATTGCAGTGAATCTGAGTGATGTGCTGATTCACAGCATACAAAGATCAGTGCTTGTGATTAGCGGTTGTCTTCTTTCGTCAGTGTGGCTACAGAAGTGATCTAGTGTCTTTTATTTTTTTACTTGTAGGAATTTTTAACTCATGTGAATTGTCTGCTGTTATTAGAGGAAATTTGGAGATTTCTTCTTAGCATTTAGATAGCAGCAGATGTCAGAAGAGTCTTTATGGTTGGATGAATGAATACAACTTTTACTTTTGCATGCAAACTTCACTTTGTGAGTTGAGTTGGAGAGGCTTTGGCTGGTTTGGGTCTGTGGGTTTTTTTCATGTTTGCTTTCTGCTTTCTTCTGATACAATGCTATAAACTGCAGGGGGATATAGTTCAAAAATAATGGGAACTCAGGCAATTTTATANTTGTTGCAGATGAAAGTATATGCATATACAGAGGTGCAGAATAGAATATTAACAGTAGTTCTGTAAATAAATAAATAAACAAATGTCTTTTTACTTGAGCTTCATGCTCCTGATTTTTAGACAGAACTTATATTTAGTGGTTGTATTGGAATACTGTTAATTCAATCTGGAAACTGTTGTGTCTGCTGCCTGCAGGAAAGAGGCAAAATCAATGCTTTTGTTACATGCTACATTATTACATGTATCATAGAATCATAAAATCATAGAACATGCTGAGTTGGAAGGGACCCTCCAGGATCATTGAGTCCAACTCCTGTCCCTGTGCAGGACACCCCAGAGTCACACCATGTGCCTGAGAGCATCATCCAAATCTCTCTTGAACTCACTCAGGCTTGGTGCTGTGACCACTGCCCTGGGGACCCTGTTCCATTGCTCTATCACCCTCTGGGTGAAAAACCTTTTCCTNCCATCCTTCTGGCCCTCCTCTGGACATGCTCCAGCAGTTTGATGTCCTTTTCGAACTGCAGAGCCCAGAACTGCACACAGTACTCGAGGTGAGGCCGCACCAGTGTGGAGTAGCATGGGACAGGCACCTCCCTTGACTGGCTAGGTGTTTTGGGGCTTTTTTTTGTAAAAAAAAGACCTACAAAACTAAATCTTAGTGCAGAATTTTGAGTTGAACATGTAAATGTAACAAAATAGACTGCACAAAAAGTGTCCTTTTTGCCTGTATGCACTTTTTTCTTGAATGAATAAGATGTCAAGAATCACCTGGGTCAAACTTCCTTTTTTGTTTTCCCCTGCACAAGCATCTATAGGAAATTTTAGAAATTGTGAGCATTGAACTGTAGGTTTATTGCAGTGAATCTGAGTGATGTGCTGATTCACAGCATACAAAGATCAGTGCTTGTGATTAGCGGTTGTCTTCTTTCGTCAGTGTGGCTACAGAAGTGATCTAGTGTCTTTTATTTTTTTACTTGTAGGAATTTTTAACTCATGTGAATTGTCTGCTGTTATTAGAGGAAATTTGGAGATTTCTTCTTAGCATTTAGATAGCAGCAGATGTCAGAAGAGTCTTTATGGTTGGATGAATGAATACAACTTTTACTTTTGCATGCAAACTTCACTTTGTGAGTTGAGTTGGAGAGGCTTTGGCTGGTTTGGGTCTGTGGGTTTTTTTCATGTTTGCTTTCTGCTTTCTTCTGATACAATGCTATAAACTGCAGGGGGATATAGTTCAAAAATAATGGGAACTCAGGCAATTTTATATTTGCAGTAAGAAAGGCTTCATTCTAGTACAGTGGTAAAGTTCTCTTTAGTGCAGAGAACATATCACATGTGATCTGTACTACTTGTTCATTACTGGAAAAAACCTTTAAAATGGATAACTGTACAAGGCGTTGTAAATATTTTGTGTGCAGGATTGACTCTCTACTCATATCTATTCTTTCTGTGTTTTCAGGAATGTGGTATGTGTTGTTAAGACAAGTTCAGGCGGTGCAAAATCTTAGTCTTTTAGAAACAGCTTTTCCTTTTTATGTAGCCACAGAGCTCACTTTCTGCTTTACTATTCCTGCTGCACAATGCATTAGTTCTCTGAGACTGTGAATCAAGTACAAGAGAAATCACTGGAATGGTTGATGAGAAAGGTCTCGGGCTGGCATGAGATTATTTTAAACACTGATCTCACTTTTTACTGACCCATATTCTGCTTTCGTGTATCTTAAATCAGAAAACAGCAGATTTCAAGGCTAAAGTGCATGTCTAGGATTAGAGAATTCTGAGATTAAATGTATTTGTACTTTGCCACATGAAAATGTGCCAAGTTCCCTACATATTAAGCAGAGAAGATGGGCAATACAAATTCAAGGCAAGCAACATACTGAGCAATAAAATACACCTCAGAGTCAGTGGATAAAACTAATATTTCTCTGTGTTGAAGAGGAGAACATGAGTAAGAGGCGAGAGGAATAGGACAAAAGGGAGATGAGGAAGGTTCTGATGTTTTTCTTCCTTCCTGGCATAAGTGTCAACTTGAAGGCTTGCAATTCATTGTCAAAGGCTGCTGTTTGGCTCCAATATCTTGGTAATGCGCTCTAGGAGATGGAATGGACTTTTTTTGCAAGGCAGGAGAAGTGTTAGTAACCTTTTCTGAGTGGGGCTAGAGCACAGTTTAACTTGCTTGGGGGCATCTGCACAGAGCTCCCAGACTCTTTTTGTTTTTAGAGTGGCTAGCTTGTGTTTCATGCCATTGCTGCTGGAGTCAGCTCTTGAGTAGTCAATGGTATAAGCCCAGGATGAGAATAACAATGCAGAGGGTGAGAAAGAGCTGCCTGGGGATGTGGGGACAAGGAGATAAGAGCTAAGAGGAGAAAAAGTCATGTTGCGGCGCTGCTACAAAATGACTGGTATTCTCCTGTGCATACTGCTGAATGGCATACCACAGTTTTGGACATTTTTTGCATTAAGTATTTCATAACATGAGTATTTGCAAGCAGGGTGTAGATTCAAATGAGTAGCCTGTCCTCAAGTTGCAGGCTAGGTAGCTGAGGCTGGGATTGGGTTTTTCTATTCTCGTCTACTGAATCCAGACCACATGACAGCAAGTTTTATAGGATGAGAGGGAGAACATAGAACGTTTACTTTTGTGACCTGCTGTGAATTAGGGCCCTTTGGGAGTGACAGTAATTGTGATTCCAAGTCCTACTTCAGTGAATGTTTATGTTTATTTTGCATGAAGGTGTTTTCGAATAACAGTATTGACAAGCAGGATCCAGACCATAGGACCCTCTTCCTTTCACACTGAGCAACAAAGACACGTATCTATGTAATAACTGGATTTTTTTGAGTAACTTTCAAGTCCTTAAGCTCTAGCTCAAATAAAAAGGGTTGATCTATAATAGGATTCAATATAGAGTGATCGATTTTAGTTTGGTCATCAGTGTGTTATTGCCATTTTAAAGTAACAAACATTGACAAATTTCTAATTCTGATTTGCTACCTGCTAGATAAAACAAACATGAGGGAAAAGGACATATGTCCAATCCAATCCTTTCTTTCTCTCTGTTTTTGTTTGTTTGTTTGTTTTGTTTGCTCAGTATAACTGTGTGTGATGCTGGTGAAGGAAATTGGGGAGGTTGCCATTCTTTCATTTCCTGCTATTTTATATAATTTTGATTATTAATCCCCTGCATTATTAGAATTACAGTTGGTAAACTGAATTCCACAGGAAGTACCCATTACTATTGTTTTCCAGAGAACATGTTATTTTTTTTCTTCAAAAATACTGCTTGTAAGATATATACAAATACATAGGTCCCAAGAGTTATGAACAGAACTTTTATATTTAGGCTTCTGAATAATAGTGATTATAAGGTAAGAAATTGCATCCAGAAAATTTTGATTTCTGATATTAATGGCATTTGCTTAACACAGTGTGTGTTTGGCAGAATTTCAAAATCTGTCAACAAAAGAAAAAAAACCTGACTGTCCAGGCCAGAGCTCATAGCACTTCCTTTGAATTTTTTTCTGAACTTACTTAATAACTTGTGACAAGTCTACTTTTCATTTTTTAACCTCTTCACTAGAAATGTTAAACACCTGAAAAATCTGAGTGTGTACATAGAGGCATAAATTATGTTCTATCAATTCTTTCACAACTTGAAAACATAAAATGCTGAAATATAGTGGCTTGGCCAGGAACTGATTCCTCATGCTTACATTTTAAGATGATAGTTTCTTTTTTGAAAAGAGGAGAATCAGTGCCATGCTTTCTCAAAGCTTGGTTGCATATATGTAATCTGCTGCAGGCAGTTTTAGGCAAATAGGGCAGGCTAATTCTGGATACACTTTATAACAATGCTCAGAAGTATTTCCATTGGAATTATGCATTACTTGGATAACCTGGGAGTATCTTCTTTCCATGACTACTTTACTTTAGAAGAACATTAGAAAACAAATGAGGGAATAATTCATGGCATTGTATGTTTCTTTGTTGCATTGATTTCACTTTGTTTCCTAGATTGAAAAGAAAAAGATAGTGGTAGACTACCCTCGTACCAGTTAGACATATATATTAACATAAAGGAAACTGTGAAACGTTCAGTATTCCTGAAAAATTTTCCCTGTACTGTATGTTGTTGAATTAATGTATGAGCAGATTTTCTTAGATACAACATTCACACTCACATAATTACAAAAATATTCTAGGGCGCTTTTTTTTCTGCTCTTCCCTTCAACCTTGTTCCATTTGAAGCATCTCCCACATACCGATTGCTTCAGTAGGTATGTGTGGTGGGGGTGAGGGTGGAAGAGGCTGATCTTCTCAAATTCTTCCTAAGACACACTCTGTACCTCTATGGCAGTAGTACAAAGTCAATCACAGTTCTAAGCCAGGTTAATAAAACCATTTTTTTTACAACTCATTCAACTTGTTAAAATCCAATCCTTCATATATAGTAAAAATCACATTGTGTACAATAAATCTTTGATGCAAAAGATTCAGCTATGTTGCTATTCTCATCTGCAGCAGTAATTTGTTTTAAAATTTAAGAATCTTTTTGGACATGCTATATGAAGCTCTGAAATAATGTATCTTAAATAATTAGACTTTGGTGAAGTTGAAATTCTCCCAATGACAGACAAATAACTTCATTTACAATAATAAATTGTATTTAATTATAACAGTCAGCTACACTGCCAAGTTATAAAAAGGTGTGTGAAAATGCGCTCTTGACTGTGTGGCTTCTAGCATGTAACATTGGCAAATAGATTTGTAACTCAGTGAATTAAGAGTTTTTGCCTAGAGGCACAACTATTAGGCATGCCTTTCTCATCGCATGCCTCTGGGGATTCACACCCGCACTTGCCACTGAATCCTCTGCTCCTCTCTTTACTAATGCTGTAGTACACAGCTTTGAGTTTGCTTTTTAAAGTTGTTTCCAATAGTTGCTAATTGTCCAGCTGTTTTTACTTGGGTTTAATCTTCCAGTTATTTAAGTAATATCATTATAAATCTTTCATCCCTACATGTCCTGACAAAGTAAACCCACCAGGAAAACTGCAATCTTTCTGCAGAAAGAGAAGAAAGCTTATTAAAAATAGACTGTATTTTTTATTTTTAAAATGTGATGTGGCAGTCACTGCTGTTTTTCATAGCTGTATAGCTCTTCCAGATAAAAGATCCACATGGAGTAGTCACTCATTGGGCCAGAGCACGCAAAGTTTCTAACACTGCAGGATGCACTGAATGGCTTAACAGCTTCTGGAGAAGCTTAAGGTCACTTTCAATAGTGCTATTAAAAGACTGCTATGTTTAAAACAAATTACACTCCACACTTCAGTTTTTAACCCAGAGTTACTCCTGCACGTTGAATATAACCGTACTTGGAAAGCCTGAAATTTGACAGCAGACATTTTTCTGGATCAAGTAAAAAGCATTGGTGAGAAATCCAAGTTATTGTGGGGGAATTGCTTTCAATAGATCATGAAAAAGATGAGAAAATCAGGGTGAAAAGAAAGGGATGGAGAATGGATGATACCACAGCTGTGCTTAGTCCTAGTTCTTACAGCATGGTAAATTAACTGGCAGAACAAGCCACGAAAGTAGCCATCTTGTGGATTTAACTCCTTGTCCTAAATCTGGAGGTGAAGATGTTACATAAACAAGCAGAAATAGATAGTTTATTTGCATATTTTTAGCAGAGTGGGTTTGACAATAAAGTCTGGAACTACATACAGCTGAAATTAAATATTAATGTACATTTAATGGCTTGATCACTATTATTATATAAAAGATTTAACCCTTAGGACTTAAAGTACCCCTGGCTTTTCAATTCCCAGCAAACAGGAGCACAGTCAACTTCCACTGCAAAATATTTGTATGCAGGAGATAGGACTTATTTGATGGAGACCTAAGCATCTGGAGGTCACTTCCTGGGCTTTTTAGGTAGGTGAAAACTGCTTTGTCCACCGAGATATGAAAATACAAGCCCAAGTTCTTTCACTTTCCCCTGCCTCCCCGCCGAAAGAACTGTTTTCCCATTAAGCATTGCATAGTGAATTCAATGGGCACCGAAACTAGGCTGTACAGAAATACCCAAGCAACATTTGATTCTGGAAAATGCAGAGTTCCAATGGTCAAAGTGTAATATCATCCTCATGAACCAGCTGGAAAGTCTGTCTTTTTATTCTGGGTGTGGTGTTAATGTGACTGTATGTTTCGAAGTCATAGGCAACTTAGAAATAGATTGTCTTGAAAGCTTATTAGGAAAAGTTTAATGTGGTGTATCTGCTAGTGTCTACTACAGGCTACTAAATCACACCGGAAACCATTTATGGTTTGTTGGGGAAAATAACGCTGAGCTATTAGGAGGTAGTTCTCTCTGGCATACTGGAGGTTTTGTGCTACGGTTATTATTTCTGGAACCTGGCAACTGTCGTTATAACCTCATCTATTGCCTCCACCAGCAGTTTACCATCAACATGAGGGCTAGAATGGAGAGATAAACAGGAACTGAAACAAATATTTGCTCCCAATAGCCACCACATTTGTTACCAATTTTTGCTTTACAAGCGCATAAATCCAAATCAAAGTATTTAGTTGTGCAGATGTACTTACAAAAGCGGTATTTAAAGAAACTAGTATGTGCCTTGAGAAGAACAATTTTTTAATACTGGAGAGAGAAGAATAAATTCACTGTGCTGCTCCTGTGCCTCAGAAATAATACTGCTTCTTTAAAGGAGTCTTCAGGTATACCATAGTGGCATTATGTGTAAATCCCATAATGGTGGGGGGACAGTGTTTAAACAGAAAATGAATATTGATAACTGTAAACTATAAAAAATACATTCTGTGTTCACAAAAATGCAATTCCACGATCTGGAGGAGGGAAAGGGGAGAGGAGAGAAGAGACAAGATTTTTAACAGTCTGGGCCAGTGAAATTGAAAAATCAGTTGCTAAACTAGGAAGAAAAAGGAAGTATAGTCTATATATACAAAACTGGGAATGGTAGAAGATTGATAGAGGAAATGAGAACATAATCTTTAACCAGCAGCCAGCAAGGGTAGTCCAGAAAGAGTTTAAACATATTAGGAGCAAAAGGAATCCTAATGATTTTTATTATAAATAGTAGTCTGTTAAGAAGGATGTGGAAAATATGCAAGGACTAGATAGTGTATTTGTATTTGGGGGAGGAAGAAAGGCAGACAGCTAATGCAGTTGTATTATGTAATGCTGAAATATTTTGTATTCCGAAAGGAAAGGGATGCTAATGACTGTGTAAGGAAAACCATACTGGGTATTTGCTTAAAACTGTCCTAAGATGAGATAGAAGTTGGTTACACAGTTGTGGAGCCAGCGTTTCTCTCCCCCTTTGTTATTGTGCCGGTGACACTTTGCTCTGTGGATTCAGTCTAAGACCTTGTGGTCTCTGTCTGGAAACAGACAGAAATCTCGCTCTCTCTTCTTCACACTCGCTTCATCTGCCTCCACATGAGTTCATCCAGCTTCTTGACTCACAGTCTGTATCTGAAAGAACTCCCTCTAATTGGCGATTAGCTTGCATCTATCAATCTTACTGTTAGGAGGATTGACAGTTGAGACAGATGTCCAAGCTTATTCAATTAAAGCTCCAGTTGCATCCATTGCCAACCTTATGTCAGGTCAGTCCCTTCAAATGCAATTTGCAAAGCTTCAAGAGGAGCTTTTTCTGTACAATTTCAAACCCATTCTCTAAAAATATTTTCTACAATTTTCTGTTAATTTTTCTGAGTGCGGTTGGAATCTAATTTTAGCTTAGTCTTCATTTGTTATGTGCTGGTCTAGAGCATAGACTCATTATATTTTTATAGCATGAGCTCTTTTAAATGTGCCAGACTAATGCTTCATGATTCAGTAGTCAATATCCATAGATGGCATTTCCAAAGGTATTATTAGTGATGTACAGGTAAATAATTCCTTTTATTTATTTTTAAATTCAAATCCTTTATGTGAATCCCACAAAAGAGATTAGTTTCTCATTCAAATAAATGAGTCTCTAGCCAGATAAAATCTACTTGCAGTGTGACTATTAAGGTGATGAATAAATGCCTTTTGTACATCAGAAGGATTTCATTAACAAGTCAGAAAGGGCATTTTGAATTGTTTCCAACTTGGTACAAGCCTTTTTCATTCTCACTGATCAACACAAAGACAAGCAAGAGATTTTGCTTTATAATGTTTCAGAAAGCCACAACAAAAAGGGGCGGGTGTGGGGTTGGTTTCTTTTTTTTTTTTTTCAGTTGCTTTGGAGCGAGGAGAGATGAAGCTACTTTGATTTTGTATCCTGAAGAATACTGAATTACTTCAAAAAACAGTGAAATTCTTGTGCAAAGTTTTCATTACAAGTGCCCTCATGAGCAGTCTATTGATGTCATTAGCCGCCTTTGTGAACTGGAAGGAAATTGTACCTCAAAAGAAGCTGGAAAGGATTAAAAATCCTAAAAAGAAATTATAAATAGAGATTAGAACATCAATGCTTCTGTCTTTGTAGCATGCTGGAGTGCTACCACTGATGAAAGTAAAAGGTGCAGCATAACATTTCATAACTCTGAGGGAAGTGATCTTACTGGTAACTGAACTAAGAATAGATACTCAGACAAAAGTCAGTCTTTAAAGTCTTAGATCACCATTTTTATTTTTGTTTCTTATGCTCACTGTAGCACCATCATATTGTTGTATTTTCAAAACAACAAAACCATATTTGGATTCAGTCTTATTGCCCCTCTTTTGTACTGTCCCTTTTTCATTCAAAGGGGTTGCATGTAATCAGGGAGTCTCTATAGGTAAATTATTTGAGTGGTTTGAGTCCCTAAAGAGGGGGAAAGGAATTGGGAGAGAAATTTAATTTCATTTTTATACTGGCTCTAGATAGTTCAGTTGTATCATCTGTGAACTAGTTACTGGCGTGCCGACGTTGGATAATTGAAATGCTCAGCATAAAATCCTCTGTACAATATGTTTGCAGGTATTTCATTTGGCTATGTCATATTCCCTTGAAAATCCAGTTTCATTTTTGTGTTGATGTTCTAGTTTGGGTTTATGGGTATGCCTGTTTTTTCTTTTATGTGATACAAGTACTCTATTTATGGAGGCTCATTTTTCCTCAGACTGAACTGGTGCTCTAATTGGTTCCATAGCTCATATCTAGCAACATCTTTCAGAACTGCAAGAGAAGTTATGGCTGTATCTCAAAATATTGTTCACTGGACTTTAATCAAACTGGATTTTAAATGTATTTAAAAAATACAATACGTATAATGCCTCAGCCTATTTAACTTTTTTAAGTTTTATGAGTAATAATGTCTGGAGGAGTTCCAAAAGAAAAATTTCCTTCCTTGTTGCTACAAAGGGGTTTTTCCTCAAGAGGAGCACTTCTTTTGTTCTTCACATTCCAAATAACCTTGAAAATTTATAGGCTGAACAAGTGGGGCATACTTACTGAGAGTGTACAGGGTCAGAAATTGAAAACTCGCTTTTTTATAGTATCCCAAGAGTTTATGTAGAAGTTTTATGTCTTCCTTTATTCTAAGGCACACAAAGCCACCTGAGTTTCTTTTAACAGAATAACAGTACCAGATTTTGACATTTTTATCTTTAGTATAACCAAAGCCTCAAAACAAAAAGATTTTTTGCATTAGTTTAGTGAAATACCATGACATGGTTTACCTGTTTATTTTGTGCATGTGTGCATACATATGTGTGTGTTGCTTCTTACCTGATCTCTAAGGGTTAACCTTTCAGCAGTGGTATTCTCCATTTCCATGGGCATTGATTATGACAGGCAATAACTGGTTAGGGCCAGTGAAAAGATTAAAAAAGCTCATTGGCATTTGAATAGGTTCACTTGGGCAGTATAGTGGATATACTAAAGAAGCTGGCCAAGCAAGACAACATCTTTGCCAAATGGGCGGGTGACCAGCTAAAGGATCATCTAGCATTTTGACAAAAGGCATTTTGAGAAAACTGATGACTGGGTTATTTGACAGTGGCTGGACACTGACAAGTTGGGGAGGGCAGAATGCTAGACACAGGTACAGGTGATGAGAGCCTCCTGTGGTAGAAGAGAAGTTCTATACAAACAGGAGAGTAAACATGCTCAGCAATTTTGACCACATTTTGAACACTGCAATCAAGAGTAATGAGGGACACGAAGGAAGCACTTACACATGTGATATGAATTGACCACATCTGCATATTAGGGCTGTGTTAAGTGCAATTGAGATAAGAAATTCTGAAAATTACTGTCTTTTGCTTCAGCAGAGGCTTAGAAAATGAAAACTACAAACCTGGAGCTCTGATTTATGGTGCTTAGGTTGCTGGGGTTTGTAAGTAAATACACAGAGTCCAGAAATCTATTGCCGCTTTTTTTTTTCCTCTCATGCAGTGAGAAAGTAAACCTCAAATCTTTGTGGAATCCTTTCCCAAGAGAATGTCTTCCTAAAAGCTTTTCTAGAAAACCTAAAGTCAGAGACTCTATCTGATCTCTTTTCACGCTAAGGAAGCTTAGCAATACATGGATCCTGTCTGGGATATAGGCACAGCAGGGCAACTAGATTTGATCACAGAAAAGCTTTACTAGAACTAATGTCAGGCAGAATTGGAATTAAGCTGCTTGTTTCAGCTCTGGAACAGAGTGTTCAGAAATGCAAGATTTAGGGCTTGTTGATTCCAACTTGAGCTGAGTCACTTATTATCCAGTTACACTCGGGGCAGTCTAGCCTCAAAAGGTTTATTGGCATAGCACAGCAGCATGTTAATGTGGCTAGACTGCTTCCAGAACAGGACAAATAATTTCCCGCAGCACTGTGTAGACTTGCTATTCTGGGACCTCTTTCTTGATCTTCCTTCCATGCTCTAATTATGTAGCCACTAATTCTTGTACGTCCTTCATTCTGAGGAGCGCTGTGTCATGCTGCTAATTTAATAATGCACACTGCCTCTTTATAATGTTAAAAGTGCTTTGGTCAGCAGTTGAAAATTTAAGTAGGTGAAATTAGTCACTGTAACTAGAGTTCAAAATGGTTTTGGGTTTGTTTGGGTTGGGGCTGGGGAGGAGAATATGAGGCACCAGTCAGGTTGCATTTTAATAAACCAGAACTGCAGGTAATCAGTCTGTTGTTAGGCAGTTAAAAACATAAGGATATAAGATTTTAGCTTTAGGCCCTGTATTTTGTATTTCTCTACCTCACTTTTTTTGTCAATTATACATATGAACATGATGGCGTCATTCACTGGAGCATTGATACCAAATGCAGTGATGCTTTTCAGTGGTAGTGACAAGTGTCAAGGACGGTTAAGTGTCTAAATATATATGTATATATATCTTGAGCACTATCTGCTCTTGTAGAATAAGAGGGCACTTTCATTATGTGAACTTATGTTACAGTTGACATTATGTACAGCTGAAGTTCAAGAGGGTTCCGGACACCATTGACTGGCTGAATGGTTAATGGCCACATGGTAAAGGTAACATTAATTTCTCTTAAAGAAATCATCAGCTTAGACCTCAAGTAAATTTTAGTTTATGTGTGGGGAGAATGCATATATATGAACTAAAGCCTAATTTATTTTGTAAGCAAACTGAGGTTTTCTCCCTTTTTCTTAAGGCAGCTTTAGAATGCTTGTAATACATTACCACCCATGAAATTGTTAATTGAAAAAACACATGAATGGAAGAGTGGGATTTTTAATGATAGTGCCAACATTATTTTGTCTCCTATTATTGATACGGTTTGTGCACTGCACATATGATAGTGTTCACAGCTGAAAAGTGAAGCAAGAAGAAGGAAATATTTCATGTGTAGTGAAAATCTGATAAGCTTGAACTGTAAGCTTCTGGATTTCTGTGACTTAGCTGGGCAAAAGCCAAAGAAAGAGCTTGTTTTGCATTTGTTTTTCCTGCTGTTTATAATGCCAGCTTCAAAGGTCTTATAAGTAGAACTGTGTAAATGGTAAAATGTTAATGGTAGAGTGGTAAAGCAGGCTTGTGTATCTGAAAACTGCTCACACCTTTTCTAGTAGAGATTGCCTGACATATGAAACCACACAAGTTTGAACCAATGATTTATAACTGCAATGCATTTAAAAGGACAGTATTTAAAGGGGAAAGGCAATTTTCCCTGCTAAACCTGGTAATTCTTGCTGCGTGGAAGTTCTCCTTTACTTTTGGTCCATGAATTACGCACAGACAGGTGATATACAACAGAAAATTGGAGAGGTTCTTCTGGAGATTATTCTAGATAGGTCTTTAAAGCAGATCCAGGAGAGGGAATCTCATGATGGTAATTTTCTACTTAATAGACAATTTTCAGCAAGGCTGTGTTGCAAATAATATTGAGTAGAAAAGGTGATCACTGAATCTCTGTGGTCACTTAAGTTTCAATCCCGAAGAAGGTACAGTCTGTGCTAGCTTTATTGGATAGCAGAGGAGGCTTGACTCTTTCAGAATTTTTGCCTCTTCCTCAAGTCACTGCACACCCATTTGTTCACTGTATGCTTGCCCCATGGAAAGTGGTTGCTGCTTCAGGCACCAATATCCCTGCACGATGACTTGCCTTGAGTTAGAATAAGCATTTACATGACAAGACTATGAACCAAATGCAAATGTTGTTTTTCAGCTGAATTATTTCCCTGGTATTCGGTGTGCAGCTGGTGTGTTCATACCGATACAAAGTAAGTGGCATTATGGGGGCAAGAAACAGAAGCAGCAACTCCTTTTGAAGAATTAATTGGGGAAAAATTACTCCAGGTTTCAGCAAACACACTAGAAATAGTTGTTAGTAATTAGTCCATTGTTAAGATTCCCTTTTTTTCTCTCCTCTTAAAGAGGGTATGAAAATATTTTAGTCCTGCAGACTGGCAATCTGTTACTGGTGGTTATTCATGAGTTTTTATTGTCTGCTGTCCGAACCACCTCTACATCTAAGGTGTCTGGCTATTGCCTAATTACTCAACAGCTCTAGTTGTCCTCCTTCAGTGCCTCCATAAACCCAGCTTCTTACCATAAGCTCCTATTTCACCTTAGTATGTCCAGACCCTCTCAAAAACACGAATTACTTTTGCTTCTGCCCCTTTTTCTCATCTGCCTCCTGAATCTCTCAGCCTTCCCTGAAACCCAGCTCCTCATTATGCAAGTTCACAGTGTTCATTGCCTCAGCCTCTTCCCTCAGCTAACAAGCTGGCATCCATTTACTCCTTAGACACCTTCAGCTTCCATTTGCCACATCCAGCACAGCTTGAAGCAGTTTGTTTTGCTATAAATTGGAGTTTATGGTAACATACAATGTATTTGGAAATGTCAAAATATTTAAATAACAAATTTCCATACCGATAAATAACCAAAAAACCCCTTGTAAGCAGTGGTAATATGACTCTGTTTTTGCATATATGACTTATATAGGTCCTTGTCTGTAACTGTAGTCTTAGAAAACCAGAAGCCTCTCCTAACTTCACTGGGTCTTAGATCAAACCATATGTTTTCAGACAGGCTGCCAGACCACCCATCATCCATCTTCATCTTCTATTTATTTTTATTGTGACAACTTCAAATTACATTTTTCCTATTTTATTCTCAGAACTTATTTTGCTTTTACAACAATCTCTTCAGATAAAGTATTTGCAAAGAAGCAGATGGTGATCTTATTTTCTGTGCTGTGAAAGGACAACACTTCTCAGTTTAGTAAGCAGTGAGACCCTGGTGGTATTCAGTGCATTTAGAAGGCTAAATCAAGCATCAGAACACAGAGACAGTCCCTTTTCCATTAATCACTACGGCAGCAACTATATGTTTCTTCTTCAAAATGGCTGAATTAACATCTTGACAGTTGATGCAAAGAAGGAGTCGGTAATGACACACCTTTCCCACTGGCCACTAATCCATTTTCAGTAAAACTAAGTCTTTAATGAGAATATTTTTTCAAGAACCACTATTGCTCTTCCATTTATTACTGCTTCATTTTCTATTTTGGGATGATAGATCATAAAATAAGTGTTTACCATTGGTTAGAACAACTTCTGAAGTGCAATATCTTTACAGATGAGTAGGTAATTTCTGTCAAAGTGGGTCATTTCTTTATGTCAAATTGCAATTGGGAGAATAAAGAACTTTCTGATCTTCAAATATAGTTTAATAAGAATACTGCTTCTGAAAGTCTGTTCTATAGGAAGAATTGATCTTTTTTCTAATTGAATCACTTAGCATGTTCATTCATACTAAATAAACTATGTTGCAGAGTTTCTTTCTGTTCTTGTTAACTACCATTACACACCTTAAAGAGATATACTTTGTAATAATTAGGGCATGCGGTTCATTTATTCTTGCTTTCTTCTGAAGATTGCACCTCTTAACGGTAACTGTCAAAGATGGAAAGACCTAATGCTCTTCTTGCCTTCATACATATATATTGATAGATGAAGGCTTAAGACGTCCATTTAATTTCTTTTATTTTTTTCAGATTATGTATTTTAGAAGTCACATGAAGGGCACCTTAGTAAGTAAATGGAATTTGCAAGTGTCTGAAACTTTAAAAAGGAAAATTAAGAGAAGGGCTATTTTTAAAAGAAGTATTTAAAGCCAGTTTAAAGTTAAGCATTAGCTTCTATGGTGGTGAATGTCAAGTTCAAAAACTGCAGATGATAAAAATACTAATTGTTTTGCACACATATACATGATGAGAGAAGTTCTAATAAATATCCTATGCCACCACCAGCTTATTCAACAACACTTTTTAGTCTTGAAACAGCTGTTTACTCTTCCTTCAAAGAGAGATTTAAGAGCTGTGTAAATAAGAGATTTGAGCAACAAAGAACTGTGCTTTCTAACCCGGAAGGTGTGTTCATGTCAGTGTGAAGTAAGTAAGATTTTGTATTTAGTTTCAATAAATTTATTGAAAGGGAATTTCTTGAATCAGGGCTTATGACTGTACCAGTTCTAACTACTGTAACAATATCTGATGAGCACTGAATACTAGACGTGATATTAAAATCCAAGATATTCTCAATAGCTTGTTTGCTTCCTGTTTGCAGATATTTTTATATATATATATGTGGCTTTTTAGTGGTTTCTCAAGATGATTGAAAAGAAACAGATGCATTTTTGTATAAATTTCATATTTTTGTGCTTATATGCCCATACCATGTTACTGAGTTTGGCTCTTCTGCTGAACTTGGCTGACAAAAATATATGGTAGGGTTTTATTTGTGGTCAGAAATATTTATACAGACACGAGCCTTGTGCATTTCTAGTTTAATAGTAAAATCACTCTGCAGTGCTCTGCTGGCCCTCTACCTGAGACTTTGCAGAATAATTCCTCTGAATTGTTTTTTTGGTTTTTTTTCAAATTTTTTTTAAAAATTTATTTATATTTCCACAGTTATGAACTCTATTGCTATAAGCTGCTTCCAGCATTGGCTAAGTGGTTATACTACTTCTAAGCATTTAGGTCAAGTGTCTGCTGACAACTTAAGTGAATAAGAGAACAGACAGGAAGATACAAAGTACCTTGGATTTCTATGCCATGTTTGTCTATGTCACATGAATTGGTCATCCAAATTTGATCACATGCTGTCTCTGATGTCTGACAGCAGAAATACAATTTATCTCAAAAATGTGTATAGTATAGTGCTAGGTACCAATTAGAGAACTGCAGTCACAGTTAGCATGTGAAGTCACCACTATGCTACTGCCTGTATTTTAGTGTCTGTTATTTTAATTCATTTTAACAAACACTTATGAAAGCATATGTCAAGTAATAATTTTAATACAAAGTCTGGCAATAACGAAGTGGCAACATAATCACCCCTTTATAATAAATGGTGTAACTGGTGGCCCCAGGAGAAATATAACAATTTAATTTGCTGAGTATATTCTTCCGACACAAAGATCCACAGGAGTACCACTTAAGAAACTTATGAATGATAAAAGACAGTAAAAGAGCATGGAGAATGAATTCACCACTCTTTGGGTACTCAGGTTTTTGTCTTCTAGAAATACGGTGATGTTTACTATAACATTTTCTTTCTTGTCTATCTTTTATCATGTCTGGGACAAGATTGCAGTAATCAGACTCATCAGCTAAGACTAATACAATGAACTCAATTTGCTGAAGTCAGTAGAACAACTCAAAGGGTTACATTTAGATGTGGTTTTATGTACCTTTATTAATTCCATAAAAAAAGAGGTATTTTGTGAACATTACCAGTGGAAGGTAGAGAATTTAGTTCATAAAGTAGGAATTTAAGTACATATTTTCTGATTTTATACTACTTTGTATTTATAGGCAGGTGGGTATATCCACAACATTGCTTAGTAAATGTGTAGTGTATAGAAATAGGGAGAAAATAGACTGTTTTAATGTATCAGTGTTTTTTATGAAATGTATTGATATGTTAATATTTCATAAAGCAATATTTCTTAGAGGAAAAGTATTTAAAATTATTTTTGCAGTCTCTGCCTCTACCCACTGAGTTATAGTTTTGAATATAATAATAAATTATCTTGTACTTATTTTGCTGAATACGGGAATACAATTTATAATCTTCTGCCAATTAGCTTTTCTCCTTAGTAGTATTTCTGAAGCATTCATTGCTCTTGTAAAATTCTATTAAGATAAGAAAATACAGACTGTTAGACTTCTTTGCTTAATTTTTCTTGAGAGTACCACACAGTGTTTCTCACAGTAAGCTGGGAAGAGAGAGAATGTAATTTGTACTTACCAAAGCTTTTGATTTGAACTGATTGGTATATTCTTTCCAAAAAGCTGAGCAAGTTTTATTACAGTACAAACATGACCTTCAGGAAAAGGTTAAAGATGTCTTTGACAAAATACTTTCCCAACCACTCGAAAAGAAACAGTTAGGAAATGACTGGGCTCAGGTCCTAAGGTAAGTAGCCCTCATTAATTGTCTGTTACTGATATGCTCATTATTATCAGACAATGGACAATTGATGATATTAAATCTGGAACAAGCATACACAATCAACTAATGAAATTGAAATGCCAGAATTAAGGTGCTGCTAGTTGACTTTTGTAGCTAATGAGGAGATTCCTGTAGTTGCAAGTGGTTTAACGGGATCGTTTATGGGTTTTATAGTTAGTAAGATCATTTGGTTTAATAATTTCTGGTATCTTAATATGATCTTCATTCTTTTCACCTTTCACATGAGGAGACTCATTACTTTTCTCCAAGGAGCCAGTATGATAGACAAAATGTCAGAAATAATTAAAACTAGTGATGGCCACACACAGAAATGTTGAGTAGGAATTCAGTCTATGTTATCAAGAATTCCCCCTGGAAATCTGAAATGAAATGCTTCCCAATTGTGTTCGGAGTCCTTCTCATCAGCCTCCTAGTTTCATCAGTTTGATAGTGTTGTGCTACTTTGGCACCCTGATTTATTGGTTTGTAGGAAAGAGGTCAAATATTTTATGGCCTCAAATTGTTTAGGCTGTCTTTATAACTCCCTGGATAGAATGATTGTTTTGAGATAAGAGTGCCTCCAGTTTAAAATCCAGCATTCTGAAATTTGTTGTCATAGTCCCCATATCCCTTTGGCAATAAGAACTATACTTGGCTCTGCTGTAATGTTGATATGGCTTTTACACTGAAAATTAATCTTATTTGAAAACATAACTTGGGATTCTTCACAATTCTGACTCATTGTATGTACTCCAGCAGTTTTGCCTTCATCAAAGTCTTGGCAAATTTCCATAACAGCCATATGAGTAATAAAGTTTTTCCTAATACTAAATAGTTGCAACATAGTAGACACTAGATTTTTTATTCAGGATATGAATAAATTAGAATAAGATAGTGTCTTCAAGTGGAATATGAACACTCAGCTCTTCTTTGAGTCTTTCGAAATCTTTCCCTGAAATTACTGATTCTGTTTGTTAGTGCTGCCTGTGGCTCAGGCTAATTGTGACAGGTAAGGGCGACTAGATTATTAAAAACTAACCAATCAAAAATAATATGCTCTGTCATTTTTGAATGGGTATGCTGGGCTAAGGCCATTTACCCCTTTACTCAGTGGCTGCTTTCATTTGCACCTCTGAACTTTTTCCTCACCAGGTGAGTGGCCCCTCGGAGGGAAGTATGCCAGTGCATTTGATCCTGGGATGGGGAAGAACTGTAAATCAGGAGATCTGTTCTTCACAGCCATGTTTTTTTGAACATCTGCTTGTGTGGCAGATCTGTTTGCTTCAAGCCTGGAACCACAGAGTGGGCAAGCAGTGATCCAGCTGTGGAGCTTGTGATAGGAGAAAATGGACGGTGGTGGGGAAACACTTAGCATTAGAGTTGGACAGACAGTCACTGTTCTTAAGGAATCCATACAATATGCACATCAGACATAAGCATCTCTGTTTTTCACACTTGTGTGGGCAGAGGAGAGGGGTGGTGAAGTTAATTGTGGATAGCACCTAATCACACTGGATGATGGTGCAAATCTGTGTCAGCTGGGTTCTCTTCAACCAGATAAATTCTAACCACTAATTCACTTTTTAGCACTGCTTCAGGTAAAGGAAACTGAACAAGCAAAATATATGGCTAAAAATACTAAGTTCTGCTGATATTCTGAGGTAGAAAGTTTGCCCCTCAAACTGTAAGTGCTGGATGATGTAGTTATATTTTATATTGATTTGGAATTAATATTAGCAACATGACCTGCCTTCTTCAATATACAATTGCTTGAGGTTCTTCACGAGAAATATTTCTGTAGCTTTTTAGCCACAATTAGAAGTGACCCTGTGTAAAAAGACTAGGAACAAGGACTAAGCATGATACTATTAAAATATTGATTTTGAACATAATGTTTTCTTTAACCCTTGAGCCTCCCTTTCCTCAAATCTTCTCAGTGACCAAACTTGAGAAACTCTAAATCCATGTGAAATGGTTACAAATGTTTTTAATTCCAAACACACTAGGATCTTTGAGTGTATGAGTCTATTTCTGTCTTTTTAGATTTATTTTATCTTTTTCATATGAGACAAATGCAAAGCTTTGAAGGTGAGATATTTTGCAGACTGACTTGGCTTCTTGCATACATGGGCTTCTTAGTTGTAATGTATGTCACTTTCAGCTAAGACCTATTAATAGAAGTTAAGTAAGCATTAAGAATGGTCCTTCCTTCACCTAGAGCTATCAGGGCTTCTTTTTCACAGTATTAGGAATAGTGTTCATTTATCTTCTGATGCTGAATCCTCATCTTTCACACTTGATGAAACCTTGCTTGAGGATAAATCTTGTGGCATTCTGCTTTGTCTTTCATAAATGAAATACTGCTAATAAACCAATTACACACAAACTGCATGGCATTGTTAGCAATCTACCACACGTATCTACTGGTAGGTTTAACTGACGTTAGTTTTAATTTTGCTTATCAGATCTAACTTCTGTCCCTGCCTTTTTGACAGCTGTGACTGAAGTGGAAATTGATTCTAGCTTTTTAAGATCGCTTTTTCATTAGGCTTGCATTGCTATATTGAAAAGCCACAGATAAAAGGTGCTGATGACGAGGTGCAAGGATTAAAACTATGCCCAGTTGTGTTTGTATGTGAGGCAACAGATCTGCAAGATAGAGTTCATTTTCTCCTTGCTATTGTTAATGCTGTTCTGGAAGATGAAAACAGAACCTGCTTCTTTCCCAGTATTTTTTTCCTTCGGTGTGTTTCCATTTGTGAGATTGTTCACCAGTGCTAAAACTGCATGCCCTATTTTTTTGTGAATAAAAAGCAGATTTTTTAAAAAAAGACAATATTTATATCCACAGAGAATGTAAGAGAAATGTAAGAGAAAATACAGGAAAAATGCATGAAATTTTGCACCCAGCATGCTGGTGAAGTGTCAAGGTTACACAATGAAGTTGTTCAACTTTGATTGGAGAATATACAAAAAAGTTGAGCGTTACTGACAGCCTAAATAACAACTCCCACCTTCACCCACGCACAACTCTGAGCCAGTGTTGACTTATTCTCCTTCTATTTGGAAACTTAAAATCTAGCTTGCCTTGCCTTCAACTAACTCTTTTGCCACTGTGGTGCTGAAGAATGGATTGTGGGATGTGGTTGAGTTCAGACCTTGAAAAGAAAACAAAATTGCTCAATTAGGCTCTCCAGAAGAGCTTCATTTGTCGTAGTGAATTACCCTGGTCACCGGCTACCATTAAGAAAGGAAAAGGGAAGGAACAAGGGATCACACACTCTGAACAGGTCAGATTAAACTAGCCAGAAAGGTTCATGGTGTCATAAACATTGCAGAGAGTGGAAAAAGACTCTGATAGCTGATAACTTAATTATGTGCCACTATCAGTTTGGAAGGGCATTTAAACATGTCCAATGTGTCTACCAAAATTTTCAGCAGGACTGACAGCAGATTTTTAAGTAAGGATAAAAATGCAGCAGTCTGCCTGGAATAAGACTCTGACAGACTATGATGAATTACCTTATTACAGTTGTTCGCATGACAAATGTGCTTGATCAGTGTTTCTTCTTGGGAATAGTTGAGCTTATCCAGAGGCAAAAGTTGAAAGGAAATGAAAGCTAACTAGTAATCCTAAGTGGAATACATCAAAATTTCTAGCAACAGAAGCTGAGAAACCTGATCAATTATTTTGTATGTCAATAACAAAACACTTCTCATGTCGCCTGTAGTGTGACTTCTTCCTTTATCTGTTTAATATTATTGATAGAAATTTCATATACACATACATTTATAATTGACTCAGTTAAAATGAAGAGGTTTACTTGAAGAAAAATGCTTTATAAATAGCAAGCTTAAGCCTTTTTTCATGCTGTAGGACCAGTCACAGCACTAACTTAAAGCACCTACCTTGATCACAGAGACTATTACAGCTGCTTTTGTTGCCCAGCTTTCCACGTGAATTTTGTAGCAGTGACAGTCCTGACTATGCAGTCAGTGTCTGGCTACCAGGTGCAGATGCTCAGGGGCTATTGTGGCTGCAGGGGACTCTGTGAGGAATGGCTGGGGCTGCCCCGTGCTGGGGAAAGCCTGGGTGAGGAAGGGCAAAACTCTGCCTGGCAGTGAGGGGAAAAGTGTGAGAAACAGCCCTTTCCAAGGGGAAAAGAGGAGGAAGTGCTCTAGGTGCCTGAGCAGGGATTTCCCTGCAGCCCATGGAGAAACCATGGTGGATCAGGCACCCACAGTGCACCTTCAGAGTACCCCAGGCTGGAGCAGGGAGAAGGTGTGAGGAGGAAGGAGCGGTGGGGAGGACTGCGATGGACTGACCACAGCCCCCCTCCCCACCCATGCTCCACTGCTTAGGTACAGGGGGGAGGCAGAGGAGTTGGGAATGAAGAAATGAACATGTTTTAGGTTTTGTCTTTGTTTCTCACCATCCAACTCTATTTTAATCAGCAATAAATTAAATTACTTTCCCCCAAGTCAAGTCTGTTTTGCCTATGGCAACAAAAAATGAGCGTTTTCATCTTACTTTCTCTCCCCTGTCCTGTTGAGGAAGCAGAGTGAGAGCAGTTGGGTCTGACAGCCAGCTAAGGTCAGCCCACCACAGCTTCTCTATGTTTTTATTGGTAGGCAGTTCAACTGGATGATCTTGAAAGTCTCTTCCAACCTTGATGATTCTATGACTCTATGATATAGCATCTCAATCCAGGCCTGTGTTTAACACACACGTATTTCCTCATACTTTTTTTGAAGTGTTTGCACTTACAATAGACTTAAGGTATAGTGTTGTAATATAGAATAATATTCAGAGGTTTTAGCTACCATTTATCAAAGTAACTTTTTTTCAGTTTCCTAAAATACTAGAAGTGAAACACAATAATTATAACTGGTTTAATTTCTACATTATTTCAAAAGAAATTCATGGCATAAGACCTAATATATGATTATTTGGTCAATGTATCAGAGCCATCTTAACCTGTAATTCTCTGATCTGCCCACCTTACAATTTACGCATGAAAATATCGGAAATCCCACTCCAGAGTTTAGATTTAACAAATGAAATTTTGATTGCTGGTATCTGTAAACACCTAAATTAGGTTCTTGCCTCAAATTACAATTGAGAGGCTACATCTGACCCTCCTGGCCTTCAGAGACAAGGCTACAAACCTTTCTGACAGGACACAAAATCTGTGTAACAGAACAAGAGTGAAACTCGGATGCAGAAAAATGTCAATAGTTTTGGACAAATCAAATGTTTTGATTTGAGCCAGGATTTTTTTTTAAACTTGGCATATGCTTTTCAAATATTCTCAACTATTTATTTTTTTGGTTTTGTTTAGTCCTTAAGGAAAATGTATATGGTTCTGATTTCTACTAACTCTTCTTACAAGACCGTGGCATAGTAAGTTGATTAGTACACCAATAATGTATTGTTCTAAGTAATGGAAATTGAGCTGAAGTCAAACTGTAGGTACAAACCATTTTTTGTGATGAATATATCAAAGTTTTTTGTTTTTTTTAAAGTGTATATTTACTATTCTTCTGATTCAGTCACTGGCAGTGGTTTTCCAGTCAGTAGTGTGAATTAGGGACATTTTTCTATGTTTCCAGTTATATGTAATTATTATTTTGTTTCAAGGCATGATTTGAAAATCAATCATGCATGCAAAAAAGCTTGTGCTGTTGTTTATCTTGGCTTTAGAGGACAGATAAGTACATCTGCATCCAAGCTTTCAAAACTTATCAGAAAATCATTTTCTAAAGAACAATTACTTCTGTCAGTGTTTAAATTTAAATTCGGGAAAATAAGATTTTGTTATTGCATTTGCTATATAATACTACATTCATGAAGTGCTCAGCATACTTTAATCACTTTGATAACGTAAAAATAAATACAGTTAACAGAATGTGTAGTCAGCTATTTTGGGAGTAACATTGCCGATAAAACACAATTTTCCTCATTTTTTTCTTTCATTGATTTAGAGAATCATAGTGGGACTTTGGGTCAAAAAACATTGTCCCCCTAAGTATCTGTCCAGACCTGGTACAAATATAATGCCTCTGAAAATGTTAGCACCTGGATGGATTTGTTGGAAGTTCTTTAGCTCAAGCTCCTTAATTTTTGTGCCAAAAGTGCAGTGTACATAGTCACATCAAATTAGCAGGAAGTAAAGACTGCTAAATTCTGCTAGAGGCAGCAATGCAGCTGACACGCTGCAGCTGTATTTTTTATAGTTATAAGCAGTATTTTTACTAAGTTAGCTTTATTACTGGAAGAATCTCTCCACGACAATAAGGAACTCTATGGGGACTTAAGTAGAATGTGTTTTCTAAAAGAGATGCACAAAGAAGACACAAACCACTTCTTTGTTCACTTTTTGTCTTCACTGTACAGAGTTGCAAGCCAGATATGTGGAGTAGATTCACCCAGCCAATGGTAATACGGCTGAAGTAGGGCTGTATGTTCCTCCTTCCCTAAGTAAATTTACAATGCCCTAGGTAGACATTGTGCTCTATCTTTCTGGGAAAATAAAAGTAAGTATATTTTTTTCTATGGAACTCAAGACTGACACTCTTCTATATAAACATACTCCTATAGGCTTATTGATAATTTTCTTTAAACTCACCCAACTCTTTCCATCTTACTGATTTTGCTCTTACTATAGCTAGCTTTGTGAAGCAAGGGGTGGGTTCTCACATTCTTCAGTTAGGAATGTGCAGTTACACTAGGTATTATCTCTACCAATAACTTACATATTCATAATAATTTAAAAAAAAACCTGTATGAAAATAAAAGGCTTTTGTAATCTGAATACCAGTCTTTGATTGGTGTTCTGATTTGATCAATGTGCATCTCAAACAATATTTAAACTGGAAAAGGAGATTGAAAGTTTGAGAAGGCAAGTGGGTCTTGTTTGAGGTAATTGAGGATAAAGCCACTGGATCTGACTGAAATAGCACTTTATCCAATTTGGAACTGATTTCATGTCTTAATTGAGATCACATGTTATTTGGGTTGATGAATTCCATCAGATATTATAATGAGACAGAAGAATTGTTGGTATCCTGCGAGTCTCATATGCCTTTTTCCCTTGAAGGCTTTTCTAATTTATACATTTGCTCCTTACTTCAGTTCTTGAATATTTTACTGCCCCTTTATAGGTCTTAATTTAATTTTTTTCTTTATAGAAAAATCATAGAATCATAGAACAGTTTGGATTGGAAGTGACTTCAAAGACCATCCAGTTCCAACCCCCCTGCCATGGGCAGGGAAACCTCCCACTAGACCAGGTTACTCAAAGCCTCATCCAACCTGGCCTTGAACACTGCCAGGGAGGGGACAGCCAAAACTTCTCTGGGCAACCTGTGCCAGTGTCTCACCACCCTCACAGGAAAGAATTTCTCTCTAATATCCTAAATATTTAAAATAACGAAATTTAAAACAGCCAGTAAAGAGCAAATAAATACATTGAAAAGTAAGCTTAAAAGGTAAGAATTTGAGTTGGATTTTATTTTTTTACTGGCCTTGTTGTGCAGAATTTTCTATTTTGTCTTATTTCAGATATTTAGCTTATTATTTTGCATAGCATAGATTCAGTCATATGGTACCTCTGTCAAAATTTTGACAAAGCAGTTAAACAGAAGAGTGGGTAAAACTGCAAATTAATTGAATGGATAGACTTGGGTCTAATGCTTCTTTAGCTGTCATTTGCTTGTTTTGTTCTGCTTAATTTAGCTGCTTTTCAGCTCATAAACTTCAAAGTCAACCCAAAGTCGAGCTCAAGGAAGATTCATATGTATCAAGCAGGCCTGATTAGCCCGAGAACTGTGAGCAAGTCTGGTATCTATGCAGTCTGCCCAACTGTGGTGAAGATTTAAGTACTTATTTTTTGTCTTCTGGGTTTGAGCTCAAAGGATTAATCTATAGTAAGAAATTAAAGAGGAGGTTGCTAACATTCATTATATAAAATGATGGGTTTTAAGATCTTAAGGCTGATCTGGCTGAAAGGTAAGTAATTTAGGGTAGATTGTGATTTGTAGTAGCTTGACTCATCAGTGGTGATCACAACTAAAAATGATATTTTGTTTTCTTACTGTGGAGTATTTTATAATGGATTTTCCCAACTAGGTTTTAAGAACTATTACTACTACTTATTTAAGACTACTAATTTATACTGTGCTATGCCATAAGCAATGCTGTTGATTGCCATCTTGTTGGATATTTATTGAACTCAGCTTGTTCCTGGATCATAGATCATAAAACCTTTAACTTCCAATTTACATCTCAGTTGTAAAGCTCTGATCTCTTTAAATTGTATGGAAACGAACTCGAAACCTTCTAGAAATCTGCAATGATGCTCTTTTTTCATGCTATTTCCTGTTTCTTCAGTCTACCTTACACAGAATTCTTCCTTGGTCTAGTTTTCTTTGCTTCCTTTTACTGTGTCAAATCAGAGTATGTCAATCCATTTTGCTATCCCACACTAAAACACTTTCCTTACTAATTATTATGTCTAAATTGCTTGTTGCTCACCAACATCTGCTGTTCAATTCCTCAGCTGAAAATACTGGGTATAATACTCTATCCTATGCCTTAATTATTTTTTCTTTCTATAAAGTGTGTCCTGGCTACTAAAAACTGCAAATGTTTTGGTGTTTCAGATCTATGCAATATATCCCCACATACATTCTTAGAATCTGTTTCTCTTTTGCAAATACCATTTTCAAATTTCTCTCACGCAACATGAAGGAGAATGTGCTGATGACTGCAGATGTGACAGTCATTAATAAAAACAATAACATGCATAAATCCTAAGACAAACACATTTTTAATTCTGCAGTTTAATAGGGAGGGCAGATAAGGAAGGGTAGAAGGGATGCAACAGAAAGAGTATTTCTCTGAAGCTCCTGTATTTTATGTCTTAAGTGAATGGTATGACTACTGTTTGAATAGGAAGGATGTGCAGAATTGTGATGACACTTTTAGTAGCAGTACTTTCGGGTGACAAAGCCTTCCTTTGTCAGAACCTGCGCTGCTTGCCCCAGTGGGAGTCCAGCATGGAGTTCCCTTTGATGTTCCCTGTAAGGAGGAGTTACTCACAACAGCACCCAGAGGCTCGCCAGCATGGGCAGCTATGACTCGGAAAGATACCAGCCTACTGTTACCATGCCACTGGTAGGGCTACAGCCATGGAGGTTTTGATGCTGTTGGAAGGGTGCTAGAGTGCTGAAAAGCTTGGTGGAGCATGGGCATTTCTGGTAATTATATTCTAGCAGGGATAGGATAGGATATATGATACAAATAGCAATTTTCTTTGTATCTTGTAGGTTAATCAATAATAATGTCAAGCAGTTTGAAAAGATCTGCAATGCCAGGATTTTTTATCATTTTATAGAAGTTTGTTTGGAAAGAACAGTGAAAACTTTGCTTCTCGATCATTAGGAGCATTAGTGGATTTATCATAATGAATTGAAAGAGTTTTTAGTAGTGCAGGGTGGCCAGGTATGATGACAGGGGTTACATCTTCATATTCCAGCAATCACTATTTTGCACACTCATTGTCATTCTGCTGAATTTATTTCAAAGGGCTGGAACACCTCTCCTGTGAAGACAGGATGAGAGAGCTGAGGTTGTTCAGCCTGGAGAAGAGAACACTTCAGGGGGACCTTGTAGCAGCCTCTGAGTACCTGAAGGAGGCTTACAGGAAAGCTGGAGAGGGACTTTCTACAAGGGCATGTAGTAATAGGACAAGGGGAAATGGTTTCAAACTGAAAGAGAGTAGATTTAGATTAGATATTAGATAGAAATTCTTGACTGTGAGGGTGGTGAGACACTGGCACAGGTTGCCCAGAGAAGCTGTGGCTGTCCCCTCCCTGGCAGTGTTCAAGGCCAGGTTGGATGAGGCTTTGAGTAACCTGGTCTAGTGGGAGGTGTCCCTGCCCATGGCAGGGGGGTTGGAACTGAGTGATTTTTAAGGTCCCTTCCAACCCAAACCAATCTATAATTATATGAAAGAAAAGTAAATGTATTAGATTTTTTATCTTGCAATAATTTGAGATTATTGCACTTTTTTATCCCTCTTCAAAGTATTTAACAACCTCTAAATAAAACACATTGATATTTAAAATCTAAATACTTCATTGTTTAAAAAAATCTAATAGATCGTATCCTTGACAGAATATTCTGCAATTCTTCCAGTGTAATAACTCCCTTATTGGAAGTTATGTGTGTGAAGCCAAACAGCTTTCCTCTAGAATAAAAATCACAGAAACAAACACTACATAGCATTTAACATTGTGAAAGTTTTTTGTTTTATTTCTTCCCTGCTCCTCCCCTCCCCCCCAAAGACCATCACTCATCCCTGACCTTCTAGTCACAATTATCAAGGAAAAAATAGCTTTAGTTCATACATATCCTAGGAGCTAGTAATATAGTCCTTTAGTGGTTACTAAAAAGTTATGAACTCGACAGAGGAAGCAGGAAAAGAAGTGTTTTTAAAGAAATCTCTGTTCTACAAGTTTCAGTAAGAGAAGGTAGCTTTTCTGTCCCACAGCTGTTCACTGACAAAATCAGTTAGATCACCTAATGGATAAACAAAATCAGGTTAAAGGGAAGGTTGGGTTCCTCTGCCAGCGAAGCTAGTTTCCTTTCCCCACTGAGAGTTATCATGTTCTCTGTTGTGCTGTTTTAAGCATTGCTATTACCAGAAACTAACCTAGACCTGTCTAAATGATCCAGTTTAAAAAGAAAACAGTTTTTAAGTGATTGAAGTTTAGAGTGGGGAATGTCACTAAGCAGTCTGAGGTCAGTGCGTGCCTGCATAAAAAGAGTGTGAAAAAACTGCAGCTATTGCGGGGAGAAAGAAATCAGCAGTTATGTGGTTGCTGGTGTTGGAAGTAGTTGTCCCCAGTCTGTGCTTGCTGGGTACGTTGGCAATTCTGGGCCAGGACCACAGAAGCACTGGGGTGGCCAATGGCCTGGGTGCCCTTGCCCAGCCTCCCCGCTGACCTGAAACCAGCATTACTACCTAACTGAATCCTTCCTTTTGAAATCCAGGGGCAGTGTTCGTGTCTGACAATGAGGAGAACAGTGGATAATCCCCTCTTTTTGCTGGATGGGTGGTTTTCTGAATGGACTCCCTAATTCCTTTGTATTGACTTAGAGCAATGGCTTATTGATATAGGAGGCCTTTCCTGGCCCAGAGTGGGTGACAGGGCAATGGGTTGGGAAGAGGCCAAGCCACCCCGCTCCTCAGCTGTGCAGCGGCACTGGGGCAGGCAGGTGTTAGGCCCCCGTGTTGGGGCTGCTGTGGGGTTATGCAGGTGGCAGCTGTTGCCCCAGGTGTTGGCGATCCTCAAGTTAACCTGAGCTGGACGGTGAGCTCAGGGCCTGCACAGCCCCAGACACTGCAGTGAGCCCCAAAGCCCAAATGGTGAGTGTGTGGACAAGACTTAGCAAGATATTAGGGTGCAGAAAGGAAGAGGATGAGAAAGAAGAACCTTCCAGTCGCCAGATGCAAGGCCTGAATGTCGGGTTGTGCCCTTGCAGCCTGGGTTATGGTGAAAAAAGTGCTGAAACTGGAGGAATCTGGGAAACAACAAAAATGCTCCCAGCTGGGCATCAAGGCTCTGGGGACTTCTGATTTTCCGCCTCCCAGAGTGGTGGGGACTTGTTCCCTCTGTAGGGATGAGGAGCACCCACACAGTTACTAAAAAACAGGAGGAGGAGGACAGATGGATCCCCCACAGGGAACATGTGTGAGGGAGCGGGACAAGGCAGTAAGCTCTGCTGAGGTGTCTTCACCACCCCCATCCTCCTTCCCCTCTGCCCCATGCCAGGAGGCTACAGTCTGAGATGGGGGTGCAAATGGCAAACAAGGGAAAAGGAGCAGTCGTGAGGTTAATGTGGACTGGAAACAAAATGGTACTGGATTACGGACAGTGCTGTGTGGGCAAAGATACAATGGTGTAGAAGAATACAGATGGGAATGTGGTAAAGCCATCTGGGCAGCTCATCCAATGCCACAAAAACCTGTGCTAGTTTTTCAGGTGAGCGAATTGCCAACATGTGCTGATCTTGTCAGAAACAATACCCAATCTGGCATGCAGGACCAGGGGTGGAGTTTGTAGAACTAAAAGTCTGACCTGTGATGATAACCCCTGTAGTCTGAGAGTATATATGCATTGTACATCATTAATTGCTGTTATCTGGCCCCAGTGACAAGGCAGTTTAATAAATGTATATGAAGATTGTGATGATGTTGAAAGTAGAGTTTATAAAGGACATATGTTCAAACAGTTCTTAAAATATGTGTTTCATGGGGGATGGGGGGATGCAATGTATGGGACATAAATGACAGAGTGGGTGGCAGGGGACTTGCATTGTTGATCTGTGCAGGAGGAAGCAGCGTGCTGCCCTGTGCAAGTCCCAGCTCTGGAGCATGTCCAGAGAAGGGCAACAAAGCTGGTGAAGGGACTGGAAAACATGTCTTATGGCGAATGACTGAGGGAGCTGGGGTTATTCAGTCTGGAGAAGAGGAGGCGCAGGGGGGGCCTCATTGCTCTCTACAACTCCCTGAAGGGAGGTTGTAGTGAGGCAGGGGTCGGTCTCTTTGCTGTGCCCATAGTGAAAGGACAAGGGGAAATGGCTTTAAATTGCAGCAGGGGAGATTCAGATTGGACATTAGGAAAAATTTCTTCCCTGTAAGGGTGATTGAGTATTGGAATAGGTTGTTCAGGGAGGTGGTGGGGTCACCGTCCCTGGAGGTGTTCAAGATGTGTCTGGATGTTGCTGGATGATATGATTTAGTCGTGATGTAGGTAGGTGGTTGAACTGGATGATCTTGAAGGTCTCTTCCAAACTTGATGATTCTCTGATTCTGTAAACACCCTGTCACCTGCCAAAACTTTATCCAGTCAGGGAGTCCACAGGACACCTGCTCAGACACGCTGAAGAAGAAGTGGCAGCCATTAGTGACAGCAGAGGCCACTAATGACATGCCAAGTAGACACTCTGAAAGATGTTTTTGGAGACATATGAGGGAGAGATTTCAGGGTTATATGAGAGACTCCCAGGGTACATGAAGGAGAACTCAGAAGTTTCAAGAAGAGAGAAACTGGAGACAGCATCCAGGGGACCCAGTGGTCCTACCCTTGGCTGCACAAAGCATAGCCAGAGCCTCTATGATGACCCACTTGCCTTTCCTCCCAGACTGTGGTGGCTCTGCTGTGGGATATGGATGTCATGTAATTTATAAAATTGCACATGTATCTGTGATTAAAGTGTTTTTGTTTCTGAGTCCATTTATTCTCCACATTTTCTGTGTGGTCTTAAACCATGTCAGTGCATGTTTGAGTAAGAGATAGTAATAATTTCTCAGGGTAGTTAAGGACACTTCTGTCATATGCTGTTGGACAGGAAAGTATTAAAAACCTTCAGAATAAGCAGTTGGTCAACATTAGATACCTCCTGTGATAAATGGTGGCTTGTATGCAATATGTTTTAACCTTTAACTAGGCCAAGACACTACATAATGGGGAAAGAGAGAGGTGAACAGAACTGAAAATTACCAGCATCAAGGCAGTCATAGGTGGACAGGATTTCATAGCATCAAGTGAAATTAGTTTAAATGGAAGGGTAATGACAATGATAAGAAAAATGTTGAAGTAGCTTTCCTAACAGACTGCAATAGACCTGAAGGAAGAGAGATTGTCATAGTAGATTTCAAATTATCTATAAGCATTTATGTCTTGAAGACATACTTGCCTGGCTATTATTGTAATAATATTAGCTGTCCATGAGAAGTTAAACTAAATTCAAAGCTTTGGTAGATAAACATGATGGCACTTTATAATTTGTTGATGTTTTCCAATCCCCCTGCCTCTGAAGCATAGATTCTAGCACGGTGAGCCCTGGTGGTTTATGCTTACAGCTCTAAATTAAGGAATACTTTGTATTATTTTTCTCATAAGGTGAACTCTAGTGAAAATTGAACTATTTTGTAGTCTTGCTTGAGGCCCCAGTAATCCACCCAAGAGTTGGACAATTGTTGGGACAGTTGTAGGAACAAACTTTCAGTTGTCCTTAGAATCCATGTATTTCATAGTTCAGGCAGATGAAAGAACTTCCAGTTGCTCTGTTGCTGGCATCATTAAAGTTACTTTGCTTAAAAGAATATGTATCATTTGAAGGGTAGATTATTTGCAAACTTACGTTATTTTCTAGTTTATACACTTTATAAACAGAAGGTGCCACTACTTCTTCAGACATTCTTTCAGCTTCAGGACACTTTATACTGCTGACAAAATCTCATGGTACATTTGTCATTGCTGGCTAGCTATTAGAAAAGAAAGTGGAAGACAAAATGACACCAAAGCATTTGTGTAGTATCACTAGACAAAAAATTGGTGTAGGGTGAGGAATAAACTGTGGTGTTACATGTTTACAGTCATTCAAGGAGAGGAAATGACAAGGCTGTGGTAGATGCTGTCAAATCTTTTGGATTGTATTAATACTAAAGAGGATTCTATAACTAAATAGTCTACCTAACTTGTTGGTTGTATGTAGTTCTTCTTTAATTTGCAAAATGTATGATTTGAACAATGCTATAAATTAATCTAAAACTATTTCTTTTTTGTGTTCTAGGTAAGAGAATATCAGATTTTGCACTAATCAGACTACACCAAGGTAACAGATTTCAGGTATCTGCAGCCTGTGATGGGACTATAATTGTGTGTGCCTGTATGTGGACATCAGATTCACTTGCATATGAAAAATATCTGAATCAGTAATAGATTTGGTTTTTATTAGTCTCATCAGGTTATGTTCTACTTTTCTTCTGTGAAGACTACTTAATTCATATTGTTACCATACTGGATGTATTTTGTATGCCTATATGTTTGTGAAGTGAGACTAAGACAACAATATGGTCACTTTCTGAAGTGATTTAAAAAAAATAAAGAAAAAAAAAAAGGAGAAAAATAGTTTGAGGCAAATAGTAAAATACAGAGTTGTGCAGGTAGTTCACAATGTTAAAGATTATAGCAGAAAGATTCTGAAATACCAGTGTGCCAGAAGGATACATCATACTCACTTCTGCTTGTAGATAGTATATATAGGACAACCAAACACCAGAGTTAAAAAAAAGAAATTGCCAGATTCTTTCTTGTGTTCCTTAGTGTTTTCTGTGGTAAAAGAGGTCTTCATACAGCTTGTTGTGTTGTTTTGTTTTGTTTTTGGTTTTTTTGGTTATAGGTTAGTATTGAATATGGAGACCTTAAAAAAAAAAGTTATTTTCCTTTTATATCTTTGGTGTTAGTCAAGGTTTATGGATACAACTTCTGTAAGAGTCTGGTATTTTGAGTAGACAACTGAACCTCATTTATCAACCTGGTTATTGAAGTAAGATACAATTAATTCCTTGTACTTAAGCAATCATCAGTAGTTTCAGCCAAGATTCAGTACTAGAATATGTCTCCTACAGCTTTCTAAGATTTTCCTAGAAAAATTAATTAAAATAGATACCTATTTTTCCCCTCACAAATAATCTGTAGTTTTGCAGTCCTTGATATGATAGTTTTCCAGTAAGAGTAATATGTAGCTTCTTGAAAACAATCAGAACATTTATAGAAGTCTTTCTTTCATTGATTGCAACCTTTAAAATACAGCTTTAAAAATAATAATGTTGCATTCACATTTCAGCAAGTGAGATTTTTTGTTGCCAGTATCTGGATGGTTGGATACTGGGATACATAAAATCCTACAGCTACACAAAGGCAAGTAAACAGCATAAATCCTTTACTGATAGACACAATGCTGTGATGAACCTAAATGGCTTTCTAAAGGTAGCGTTTGGTGATATGTCCGGAGATTTCAAGTTTGTTTAGCCAAAGCTGAAATTACCAAGAGTTTTTCTATTAATAACATTGGTTGGTTATAGGTGTGTCTTTCCCTGTCCTGCTGCATTTTGAATGCCTTGTCAGTGCCATTAGATCAGCATAAGATTGATAGTTATTTGATATAGCAACATCTGTTGTTCTGTGATGTACTTCCAGCAGATGCTCTTACTTTAAATGTAATATGCTATTTGTTTTAATCTTGTAGCATGTTACCTGTAGCAGATGAATGTTAGTAAAGTTGCAGTGCAGGTTTTGAAACCATGAATTGTGTATCTCTGGTCAAATTGATATCTGTGAATTGTGCAGTAACATCATTAAGTTTAATAAGGATTGCAGTTAGAACAGTTTCTGATTTATTACACAAATTGGCATCTGACTGTAGAGCAATTTGTGTGTTTTCTCCCCCCACCTCTTCCCCTTCTATCTCCCTGGACCCAGTAGCCATCCTTTTTAGTTCCTGGTGAATTAATGAAACTTCATGGACATGTATCTTACTAGAACTAGAAAACTGTTCCCAAAGTTTGTCACTGTTTTTTTACCTGTCACACTATATGAAGACTTGTAATGAGAAAAACGTCCAGCAATGAAATCTGTAACTTAATTGACTTTGCATGTATAGCATGCTGGCAAATGGTCTAGACAAAGATAGTTATAAGACAATCAGTGTTTCCTTCTTTATATAAGTGCATAATAGTATTTAAGATAAATAAAATGGTGATAGCATCAAGTATTTCTGTAGTTAAAGGAAAGCTTTTCATAAAAAATGCTCCTTTTCTAGAAGGAATATTAAAATGCTCTTAAATATGTTTACACAGCAGGCATTTCATATTTCTTGGTATTAATAAGTGCACTTGTAAGTACCATTTCCTTCTTTCCAGGAGTGGCATGCTATTACTTGTATGCAAATCCTGGTTTCCGTTACAAAGCTAGAGCAATCAAGAGAATCTCATCAAATGACAGCATCTGCTTAATGCTGTTAAAAATCTTCATACAAACACAGAAAAAAAATTGGGTAGCTATAGATGTTTGTTTGCATATTGCTGGCTATTTAACCAGTGTGCAACCTGAAGTTACTTTTCTGTTTAAATCCTTTTTTAACTGAAAGAATGTTTAGCATTAATAACTCTACATGTTTGTGTTTTACCCAAAGACATCACAGGAAGGTATATAAGGCAATGTAGCAGTTCCCTCTTCTGTCTCTATCTTCACCGTCAAGCCTCAAGCCAGTGTGTTTGCAATACTTGTTTTGAGACTTTTATCTTTTTAAGGGTTCTGTGGAGAAGTAGAAAATTCTAGAATTTATTTGACTGTGAGAGAGCTCAGTCCAGTCTTCATGTGGGGATTTCTTTGGCACACAGTAACAATGCTTCTCTCTGTCAAGTACCTATGCCTTTTAAGTAGTAAGGTCTAGCTTCTTGGGCTAAATAGTGGTCTACCATACCTATTGTTGTGGTTTAACCCCAGCTGGAAGCTGAGTAGCACCCAGGTGCTTGCTCGCTTCCCCCGAGTGGGATTTGGTGAGAGAATTGGAAGGGTAAAACTGAGAAAACACATGGGTTGAGATAAAATAATAATAATAATAATAATAATATACGACAACCCCAATATTGTAATGACAAAGAAGATAACAAAGGGATAGAAAGAAAACCCAAGAAACCAAAGTGATGCAAATGAAACCAATTGCTCACCACTAACCAACTGATGCCCAGCCAGTCCACGAGCAGCAGCGCCCTTGCCAACCCCACACTAGTTTCATTGCTGAGCATGGCATCATATGGAATGGAATATCCTTTTGGTCATCTGGGATCAGCTGTCACATCTGTGTCCTTTCCCAACTCCTGGTGCATCCCCAGTCTACTCACTGATGGGGTGGGGTGTAAGCAGAAAATTCTTTGACTTTGTATAAGCTGCTCAGCAGTAATGAAAACAACTCTGCATTATCAACACTGTTTCCAGCACAAATCCAAAACATAGCTTCTTGCCAGCTACTATGAAGAAATTAAGTCTTTCGCAGCCAATACCAGCACACCTTTATTGAAAGAGATGTTATCAAAGTTCTTAAGAGATACATTTCTTTGGATCCATTAAGATTACTAGAGGTTCCTGAGCAGTTTGATAAAATAGCTAATCATAAACATATTAATGCAGTATAGTATTATATAAAGCTACATAATGCTTAACCAAAACTACTCTGGATAATTTGTGACAAAGGCTATTATAATCCATTAGCCATAATTTCCAAGGCAATTTTCAGTCAATTTTAAATTGTGACAACAATGTGTGCTGTAAATTATTACATGAATTACAGAGGTTCTTGGGTTTTCATATCAGTTTCACATACAACTGCAATGTTCTAAGCAGCCTTTTTAAATGTGAGGTTGCATTAGGGCAAATTGGATTTTTGTCTCTCTACCTATTGTGAATGGAGGTATGGTCTCTTTGTGATAAAAGCAGGTATGGATAATAGATAATCTCTCCTCTTACTTCTGCATCCCTTGTCTAGGAAAAAGTAATTGAACAGAAGACTTGACTTTACTAATAAAATAAAGTGCCTTCAATCTATGAGCTTTCTTTCCAGTGCAGTGATTAAATGAAATTTAAGACTGTAAGTGGATTTATCAGTTTAAAAGCATACTGATCTTTTTTTCCCCTGTAAAGTGTCTAATGCCATGAATGAGGAGGGGTTTGTGCAGAAATACATAAAATAAAGTTGTTAAAGCATGCACTTTGTATTAAATATGCATGTGGAATCAAGTAAAAGATAATGTGGAAAATCTATTTTTTACAAAGTTTATTTTTATACTGTATTTTTCAAAATTTAACATTCTTGTATGATAGTTTGTGTGCCTATTTCTTAAATAAACCTCCAAGACTTTCCTACGATAGAGGAACAATTAAAAAGGGAAGAACAAAGTTGCAAATTACCTATGATAAGTACAATGAGAAAAAAATAATTACATCCTTCAAAATTATATTTAGTAACTATGATGTGGCTTTAATAAATAATTACTCCTTCCCTTATGCAATATAGGATCTTCTGCAGTTCTGATGCAAATAATATTATTAGGATATGAAATTGCAAATGTATTTTTCACAGAATTCATATATTCTACAGTTACTTATGCTGTGGAGTTATATGCTGTGACAAGCAGCAATCTGAAATTATTTACTTACTCCTTAGATTGCTGGCAAAGTAACTCAAAAGCCTCCTTCAGAATTCCTCCAAAAGCAATGCCATGTTGCATTGTCCTTGACATGGGACACATTATTATCTCATATTTTAGCTTCTAATGACAGACTATAAAATCTTAATGCATGTACACACAAATCAATAGCAAGCTGAAGCAAAGCTCATTTCTGCAGTAATCAAATTATTCAGTAGAAAAGCCAGCAAAATTACTCTACTGTTGTGATAATAATTAAAGAAAAATATATTACTTTGCAAATCATACAATTTTAGTAGAAATAAAGCTAGAAAGCTAAATCAAAACTGTTTTCATATCAGTCAAACACCAAATAATTTTTAACTAGATTATTTAACAGGAAACCTTCAAAATTAAGCTGCTATTAATGCATTAAAAAGTAAATGCAAATATGTTGCTTTCCAGATCATAGGTTTTCAAACCAAAATGAAAGTTCTGGTGGAACACAGTCAACTAACTTTTCCTCATCTGAGTCATTCAACTTCTCATCAGTTCTCTTTTTGTTCCCTTTGACTTGACTATTTAAAAATTCCATTACTGTCACCCAGTCATAAAAGATACATTTTTTTAATTTTTTTTTTATTTCTTGACTACTTGGTTTGACAAAGCTCAATGTAGAAAAGAACAGTACTATAATGTGTTCTAGCACTCATGATACGTTGAATGGTCATTGTTAATATGGTCCAGCACAGGTGACACTAGTAATGAAGGTTTGGTTCTCAGATGAAACCGTTTAAGCCAAGCATCTAATGTGGGAACATGTGATGCTGGTTGCTAGCCCATGTTAAAGTCTGTGCCTGCACATTTTGTTTCTGGTTAAAGATCGTTTGAGAAGGCATAATCACATTAGCATCACACATTCATGTAACTATGTGGATGTTCCCTTAAAGTCAACCATGTTGACTTCCCCATGTAAGTCAATAACTTGTTCCCATGCATATTTATTCCATTCTAAAAATCATGATACTCAAGTTCCCTGTATACCAGTAATGAGAAATCATTTCTGTGGGATGCTTTATTTTCTTCTATTAAAGTACTTTTGAAGTAGTGGAAGAGAAGGTCTAGATTTGTTTTGTTCATTTATAGATTTATTAAAAAACAAAAAGTCTTATGTAGCCACTGCTATTTATTGTCTCCTTCTGACCTACTACTAAGTCATTGCCAAATACCTAGCACTGCATAGAAGCACAGATGTTAGAACTTCGGTAGGAATCCAAACCTAAGTCTTTCCTATGTGTCTGAAGGTTAAAAGACTCTTTAGTTAAACAAATTACTTTGTTATTTTCGGTTTTGTAGTTGCTCTTATGCAATTAGTGCTAGCCCATCATCATCTTAAGCTTCTTCATTTTGCCACCTAATGTTTTGCATGCCTTCTCCTATGAAATTTGCAGTGCAGGAGGATTTAATGAATGAGTTTGATTTTTATCTATAAGCTTATGTCTCCTTTTAATCAATGAGGCTTAAATTCTTGTCTAAATATAAATACATGGGTAAGAACAGTTCCCTCAAAGGAATTTGTTTTATTTTTCCCTAAGTCCTTAATTGCTTACTCATAGTAGCAGTAAGTGTTGATATAGTCATCTAAAAAATGCCAAGTTCAGTGAGGTTCCCATCATTATTTGGGATTTCTAGTACTAGATCAATAAAAATAATTTGTGGATTAATACAGAAAATATTTTAGCAATATTGTTCAAGGACCTTTTTGTCTACAATTATTGCTGTTTATGTGGAAGATGAGGTGAAGAGTAAAAGGAGTTGCAAACTAATAAGTGAATGAAATACTGTACGAGACCTAACCCATAAATTTTTAATTTTGTACTTAAATATGTAAGTCTACATACCCAGAGCTTCTGTTCTGGAACATTTTCGCTATGTTTGTTGGATAATTGGCCAAATATTCCAGTTGTTGACCAGAAATATATCAGGTTCCAGGAAAACCTACCAGTAGTCCTTGTACTGTTAGAAGAAAATCTGATGAGTTACTCGATTGCCCTATTACCACCTGTAGTAGTAAAAGTGATTCTTTTTCTTTTTGTTTTGTTTTGTGTTTTTTTTTCCTTCTCTAATGTCCTGCTCTAAAAGTCACAGGAATACTCACTGATGAAAACTCTTCTGCAAAATGTTGTTCATTTCTCTTTGGAAAGAATTCTAAAAAGAGTTCAGTCCCAGCATAACATGAAATACTAAGGAGTTGGAAGGTGGCAGCTATTCCTTAAAAGGAAAAATATGCATTGGGAATTAATAGCAAATGTTCCACATTAAGGTGAAAAAAAAAGCAGAATATTTCCACCCTCTATTCACCTTCATTAAGTATTCTTCTTGGGTATTTGCAAAGTAGGATGATCCTGACACTGTGTGGCAGGCAGCATTGACAACAGAGTGAAGGAAAGTTCCTCAATGATTTTCAGTTAATCAGTCTAATTACCTTTTACTTGATTGCAGTGGCAACATCAAGCTTGTGAGGGACAACTCGTCAAGAAACATCCAGGTTTCTCCTATTGTATTTTGCATTCTTCAGTGGGCTCTGCTGAAACAATTCATTTTAGCTTATACGTAATCCTATTAGAGTAAGTCCTTGAAGTCATAGAAGACCTGAGCCTGTGTTTAGGCTTAACTTGTTTTGGTGCTCACTGAATGGACAGAGGTATGTACTGAAGAGCTTTCCTGAACTGGGGTCTAGTAGTGAGGATGGAATTAAAACCTTTTCTGTATGAGTTAAGGACTTCAGTGGGTCAATATAAGATCATAGAGTCATGGACTATTTTGAATTGGAAAGGACCGATAAAGATCATTGAGTCTAACTTCCTGCTCCTTGTGTCATCCTGTCTGTTTCTGCCTTTATCCTCCCAGAGGATAAGTCTCTGGAAGATGAGGCAGTGTGACATTGAGCTGCCATGTTTTAAACTCAACCACCAATAATTTAAGTTTACATTTTGACAGTAGACTTCTTGAATCACTAGAAATGATGAGGCAGAGTTTTTAGAGAGGCCATACTACCTGTTCCAGGTTTGTCCACATTTAGTTTTTATGTCCATGTAGTAAAACCTCACATAACAGTTGCTGGCTAACAGGTCTGTAGATATGTTATCAATGTTTTATCTTTTTATCTAACACTACAACCTTAATTAATATCTCCTGTTTTAGAGACAGCTCATAAAATTTTATTTCTTCCTTTTTACTTCCATGGCCCTCACTATTCTTGCATGAGTCCAGCAGATGTTTACCTATTGCATCCTTAAATCTATCTTCTTCTGTCAGTTTAGCTTTGCTGTGATTCAATTTAGTAATAACACCTAGAAGCGAAGGATGCAGACTCTCAGAGGCTGAAAGCTGTTCACAGTAAACACAATTGCATATTCTGTGATATTCAGAAAAAGTTAGAAGAGGATTAGTATATAACCCTGTAATCAGAGATCCTTCTCTTTAGTATTACCTGGCTTTACCTGGTTATTTAGTTATTTTAACACTATTTTTGAAAGTTGATTTTATAGATGAGTGAAAAAGCCTGTGCCAGAAACCAAATTATGTGTTTTCTCTTGAGTGATATATTAGATTCACGTTTGTCACCAAGTGTAAAGTCTTTGTTTTGCCCCACATATTTTCATTCTCTTACTTCTAAGTATGTTTGCACAGGCACATACGGAAACCAAATTGCAATAATCTGTGTAAAGAAAGTATATCAAAATATCCCAGGTGCTCTATTTAGAAAGAATATGCATCTAAATTGATTTAGATGTAATATGCACTTTGGCAAAGTACCATGACTTTCAGACTTAGCTGTAGGAAGAATCAGTAATGAAAAATAACCAAAGTTGGAGAAAGCAAGGAAATACAGATTGTCTTTTTGTGCATGCTGAATTTGGGAGGATATTTCACTGTAATTATGATTTTATTTGAAATGCCGAATGCTGCAAAACAGGATGTTCTGTTAACAACTAGCATTACTAATACCAGCTCTTTATGTGGCATCTTCTGTCCTCTGTACCTGATACAATGGTGGTCAGTTTGTACAAGTAGATTCAGAGAAGTCTACTTTGGAATCTCCCACCCAGCCTACTGGTCACCCATCACACTGTATCTTGCACTTCTGTCCTCAACAATCACATAACTTCCCATTATAAACTGAGGATGGTGCCAGATCCACAGTCACCTTGGAAGAACAGCTTTGCAGCAGCACTTGGCTTTGTGCCTAACTGATTTATAAACTAGTGTCTCTAAGACCCCAGTCTCCCAAAAGTGTTCAACTCCCCATAGTACAGACTACTCTCTGCTTCTCCTCAAAGATCCCCAAATTCCCATTTCTTTTCTTTTTTATTTTTTTCCTCCTTAGCTTCCTTGGTGTAGAAAATGAACCTCTGACAAAACCTGGAGGATTTGCAAAATCTGCAGCTGTCTTAAAAGAGGGAGTGAGCCTTTGAGAACAGTAGGAGACCTGAGTATGCAATTCTGTTGAAAGAATAACATTGTTTTTAAAGAGCCATATACACATGACAGTATGATAATTTGCTCTGTCATACACACTTACACTTGTGTATGTAAGTGTATCGTGTGTGTCATACACACTTGAATTACAAAACCAGCTGTTGTCCCTTAGGGTAATGCTTAAAATGTTAACAATCCTTTTCATTTAAAAGCTTTTAAGAGAAAAATTCATAGTTTAAGTCATATATTTGTTTAAATGACAATGTTCTTTACAAGGCCTCTTAATCCAATATAAAATGATTAACACAATTTGTTGTCCAGTTTATACACTTGTATATTTCTACAAAAAATCCTGGTAGATTTTTTGAATGCTATCGCTTCTGCCTAAAGTGCATCTCATAAACAGTGCAGAAGGACAAAATCCCATTTAGTGTTAATTGGCATGGCTTAAGCGAAGCTAGAGAACAAGCAGCAGCACCAGTTATGACCAAACCATTCTAATGAAGCAACTTGTTTTCAAGTGATCTGCATAAAGAATGGATGCATCGCTTGTCTTACTATATACTCAATATTGCTGATGTTTTAAACTTTTCATTTAAAATGAAGTTGGGTATTATGAACTTCAGGTCACTGATCAGTAGGCAAAAGTACAGCCCCTTAATTTATTGCCCTGAAAATGAAGTATACACAGGATTCTTCTCATGCTCCTTTGTTACATTTTATTCAATAAGCAGTGAGAGAGATGGTTACATGCTATGAATCTATAAAACTTCACTGTTCACTGGGAAGCTATCTGCATCTGTATTCTTTCTCAGTTGAGATTATTGCCTAAAATTCATGATTTATTAAGATGATGGACAACAAAGTAAGCATACATCAAGATGAAAACTGGTCTATAATTTCTGAGAAATTGTAAAGGATTTAAGTAATTCTTGTTTGCAGATATGTAATTCTGAAGAAATGAACACAGAGATCCTAACTTACTGGGACTTGCCATTGAGTACCTGGTACCTAAGTGCCTGTTGTGAAGCATTTATATTTTTTGTCCTCTAAAGATAAAGCCCGATAAAAGATGGGGTGCAGTTCATTAAACTCCTTTGATGATTTTTTTCTCTTGAAAATAATTGCAAATATGGTGTATCCTGAATACAATTATAAAAATGTCTTACATTTATAGAAACAAGCTTTGCTTCAGTCAGAAGTTTCACTGGGGTCATTTTTGCGTTATTCAAATTAGTGAAGTCTTCAAGAGTTGGCTGATAATGTGGGGTTTTTTAGTAAATACCTTTATTTGGCTTTAACAGAGGTCAACTGTCTCCTTCACTGGAGACATTCAAAACCCGCCTGGATGCGTTCCTGTGTGATGTACTGTAGGTGACCCTGCTCTGGCAGGGGGGTTGGACTAGATGATCCTTCGAGGTCCCTTCCAACCCCTAGGATTCTGTGATTCTGTGATTCTGTAACTGTCTTGGCATTCTGGTTTCCTGACTTGTTTGCTGTTGATGTTGTTTTGCATCTCTGACATACGGAACACCCTTCCATTTCTGGCAATACTGAGGAAATCAATTACTCACGTGCAGAGCATTTAATGCATTACAGGTCCTAACTGTGGCAATAGAACTTTTGTGGTTTACAAAGAAAATAACTTTTATACTTTGCTGCTTTTACTGCCAGTTTCTTTCTTTGGTTATGAAGTGCCCATGGGCACATGCAGAAGTGCACAGACATTTGCTCATCTGTGTTTTATTGGTCAGGCTCAGACTGCTTCTTTGACAAATACTGACCTAAACCTGAAAAAGTGACACTGTATAAGAAGCTGGATGCTCTGAAGTGTGCATGTAAATTCAAGAACTCCACTTTCCCACAACTGAACACTTTGGGTTTTTTATAACATTCAGCTCTCATCCATTAAGTCATTTGTTTCTGTGTTAAGGCTGGCACCAGGTGTTAATGATATAAACAAACTGAAAGTGAGCAGCCAAAGAAACATAGATGCATGTAGCTTAAGCAGCAACTTTGTTCTCTGGCAAAAATGATGTGACTTTGTAATAGTAGATTTAGTATGTCTGTTCAGTAAAATGAAGTGATTCCTGTAGTGAAAAGTCCTCTAATGGAAATGAATGTTGTCTGTTCTTGAGGGCTCTTTGTCTTTCATTGTTGTTCTAAACTACTCATTGAAATATCCAGGATAGGTGGTGCTTATGAGCACCCTCTGTGTGCATGTCTGTTACTGTGGGACAGAGGGGAAGAAGGAAGCATGAGTTTGCTTAATAAGGATGTGTACTTCATTTTCTCAGTGAGACTTTTCTGTTGAAGAAGTTGGAGGTTGAGCTGTTCAGACCTTGACAGGTTATATATCCCCTGAGCTCCCATTTAATTAATGGAAAAGAACTCTTAACAATATTTTGGTTTGAGAATCTTCACAAGAAGAGGTGACAGAAGCTGAGCATATTACCCACCTTACCATGTCTGTAATCTTTTATCTTGTCTGCCTATCAAATGCAGATTCAGGGCCTCATCATTCCCCTTGCTGCATGCTACTGACCCACAGGGCCTCCTTCAATCCTGATATGGGTCAATCAGTCATGGGATGGATTGCTGACTACACTGCAGGAGGTTAAAATGTTTCCCAGGGTTCATTGGTAGGATGAGAGAAAGGAGACAGGGGAAGACTAAGGTAACATACATTAGTGCAGAATTTTACTCAAAGGTGTATTTTAATTTAAATACCTCTATTAAGAGTTTAATAGAGTTGTAGCTTCCATCTCCACTGTGCTGACATGTGACTATTTTTCTCCCGTCCTTCCTGTTTACATTCACTTCTTTCTACCAAATGTCTTTTCCTAGGATTAACAGAGATACACTTGGGTTCCTGCATATCTGTTATAGGAATTAAAATCATAATAGGAAATAGTTCTGCTTTTAGAAGGAAGTGTGTGGAATAGTGATTCTTAAAAATGAAAGAGAAATTTGAAGTCTTCAAAGACAACTCTGTGAGAGCAAGCAGTATGTGAAGTTGTGCGTACTTGTAGGAATAGAATGGAGGTAGTAAAGACAGGGGCAAAAAATAAGCATTCCTCATACCTCCTTGAAGACAAAGCCAGTCATCCCTCTCTGAAAAGAAACCTGAAATGAAATGGAGCTTCACTGTAGAAGAGATAGCTGAAATAATAGGCACTGCAGAAAACGTAACTTGGAGGTAATAGTGAGATTGCATGGAAATGTAGAGGCAGATATTGACAGAGACATAAAAATTCTACAGAAGAAGTAGAAAAGACCTGGTAAAGAAACCTGGCAAAGTGTCAGAGAAACACTTGTAACATTACTGTAAGTGGGTTAAAAGAATTCTTCAAAGTAATATTTCCTGATAGGTTCATGCTTTCTGAAGACCAAATCTAAGACTCCTGTTGTATTCAGAAAAGAGTTTTTCATATGATCCTTGTAAATAGCAATGATTTCTGTATCAAAGAAATACTTCTTGTATCCTTAGCTTCCCCTCCAAACAGAAACTCTCCATGAGACCCCAAGCATTAACTGGCTCAAATGGATAAGCAAATTCCTCAATGCTAGAACACTATAGTTACTATTTGCAAAGTTTATTTTAACTGTTGAATAATCTCATACACGAGTGTGTATGCATTTATGCTTATACATATACCCATAAAGTACCCTTTAAAAGCAGTTCTGTATGGAAGACCGATTTTGGTCCCAATCCTGTAACATTCTTGAGAGAGGAGCTGTTACTCTTTGCACTAGCAGTTACCTTGAGAAGCAAGCATGGAATTCAGCTTCCAAATGCCTTCCCTCGTGCATCTAGCCAAATTCTGAACAATTAGAAAAGAATGGCAGGCTGGTGTAGGGGATTTGAAGTCATTTGCTCCTTCTCTGGTCTATGTGTCAGTGTAATGTTGCAGTATGATCAGGTAGGCTACAGAATGGAGTAAAGGACTACTCGATGTTTGCCAGTCCTCTGCCTTGTTTGACACAGGATGTCAAATACATTTCTTTAAGGAGGATATATTAATGTGGTGAGTTTAGTGAGTCTTCATACTACTAAACCAGTGGTGTCTCTGGCATATTGAGAAATAGGGGCTATAAGCTAAAGTCCTCTTCTGCCACCAGGTGTGAAATGAGGGTGCTCCTTTTTAAGCAGAGGATTAACGGGGACAAATTGTAGCATATACTCAGGTCTTACTTTTAAGCAGCCTGTTAGAATAGGTTGTATTCACAAGGATTGGTGCATGCAGTCGCTACCAGAGGAAGTGAAGAAAATAGGGAATTTGCTTTCAGATCTACAAGTAATGTTTAAAGTTCAGGTTTCGTGCAAGTAGCCAGCAGTTGTAGGCACTGCTGCTTATGCCTCTGCCTAAAGCTTGCCGTATGTATGTATGTATGTATGTATCTATGTATCTATCTATCTATCTAACTATTCAGTAGTATTTGATAGCTCTTTACTCAACTTTTTCTTTCTGAGGACAGATTTTTAACTTCTAAGTTATGCACTATGTGAACTAAAATACCGGTAATTCTTGAATCCCCTGTGCAAAGCCAAATCTGTGCAGTTAGCCCTACAGCTCAGTTCCAGCTGGCTGAAATCAGTGTATTTATGTGAATTTGCACTGCATGTTAGAGTTCCTATTTTCTGGCTTTATGTTGCATCTTTAGTAACTTCTAGCTCTCCTCAGTTCATAAATAAAGGACTAAACTTTTTTTTTGTAGGCAGGAGCACTAGTTACAAATTACAGTAGCTGAATCCTGTTACACTGTAAATCAATTGTAGGCAAATAGATTTTCAATTAGTAACTAACCAAATCAGCTTATTTTGTTTCACTGTATTGTTGAATTCACTGGCAGCATTGTTAAATAAGAATTAGCCTGTATCCTTGGAACTCCTACTGCTTCGTATGTGTAAGTGCTACTTTCCTGTGGTATTTTTTAATGCCGCCTAGGCAGCATTTTATTCTTTGTTCTTATCAGTCCTGATAGATCTGTTAATTTTCTGTCTCTTCATTTTTCTATATGGAGCTCCATGTCATAGTTGCCTTACATTTCAATAAGGCTGTAGTTCTGCAAAGAGGCAAGGACAATCCTGTCTACTCCACCATGTTTTTATTGATCTCCATGATATTCCATGTGTGAATAAGGATCTGTCTAACTCCTTTTACAGAATCAGACCTGGAGCTTCCTCTTGGAATAGAATTTGAGCACTGTAGGTGAACTTCTCTTTTCTAGAAGGACAGATCAGAGGCTGCCTTTGCAGCTGATATACAAGTAGCTCTGCAGGTCCCCTACAGAATGTTGCAGTGTGGTAACTTAACACGCTGTGATCCACAGAGGGGGTAAGTAAGCATTATCACTTCCTCAATCCAAACTGCTGTATAAATTAGCCAGGGTTTCAGGGGTTCAAAAGTTGTTTCCATGGTGGGTGTATGTACAGACACATGTACACACGTTATAAAATGTAAGAAATGCAGTTCATTATGTCCTCAGTTATTTCAAGTTCATTTAGTGTTTACAGATTCTTGCATTTTATATGCAAATGACTCATTATACTTTAGAAAAGGAATGTATTAATGTGATTAATTTCTTATCTTATTTAAATCTTATGAAATGCCACCTGCCATTCAAGCTACACACCAGTTATAACAAAACAACAAACATTACGCAGAGATGAAGCATTTAATGTCTCCTAATCACAAGGCAGATATGACAGGTCTCAGTTTATGCCCACAGACATTGCTGAGTGTGCTGAAAATGTGGAGATATTTTCTCTCACTTCACAAAACTCATTAGAATAAAATCTTTGGTTTTATATGTGTAACTAAAAACATTTGTTCCTGTGTCATGGAAAACAAACACAAGAGTTAAGAGTTCTATAAATTTTTGGATAAGTCTAGATTTGATTTTTTTTATAGATTGAAGCAAAATATAAATGAAGTACAGAGTATCTTGAAAGTCTGGGAGAATTTGGGGTTGGGTTTTTTTTTTTGCTTTGGTGTTTTTTTTAAGGCACATGCTTCGTTGTGAGCTTTCAGAAATTTTATTTCTGCAGCCTGATGTCTATCAAGAAGAAATAAATTCCTTCATGTCTTCATTACATAGTAACAAAAAGTATTGTATCCTTGTGTGTTCCCTGGGACATCCTGTCAGTTCCATTACTAGGCTTCTCCCAGGCATCATTAGCCATCCCTCATGCTTTGCTGTAGAATCTCTGGTTGAAACCTGTTGAATTCAGCTTCTTTTCTGTGAAAGAAGAGTATTTTTAACTGGTAGTCCAATATTTAGGGCTTAAAGATCTAGTCTTAGTTTACCATACTCATTTGAGACTGGGCAGATAAACTATTCCATGTCAAAGCTTTGATTACTATGAAGTAGATGATTACAGCCTTCCTAGGAATTTTGTGAAACAGATCAATTTTTAGTGTTTTCAAATTAGTTTGCTTTCTTCTAATGCAAGTGATGTACAATTCTAGTGTAATGGTATTATTATTGTGATTGGTTCTTTACTGCATTGATGGCTTGCAAATAGGTTTCTTACTGTGTCAGGCCTCACTACTATCTCCTGCTGAAGACAGTTGCATCTCTAAATGTTTCCTAAGACTGACAAAGCACAACAGGAATTAGCACTTAAGATTCATACGTATGTATATAGATTTTGGACTGCATATAAAACATAGGTGCTGACTGAAACATTCTCAGTATTTTTTATGAGTGCTTTGTGCATTATTTTTTTCTGGAACAAACTACTTATATCACAGAAACTGAGACAGGTTAGAATGACCTTGAGTAGTAAAAATGTAATCTTTCTTAGTTAAATATGCATTTGAAGAAGTATGTTCCATATGAGTATAATGTCTACCTAGATTAATAGTTAATTATTAATGGCTTTAGCCTATATTATATAATTTAATTGATGTTTATAAATAGCTTCCTTCCCTGCGATTATGAAATATAACATTTACCAAACTTCTTCTTTGATGGAATTTACATATGGCACATCATGATGATTAAAAGCCAGCCATCTTTTCACAGCATGGCAAGAAATAGGATTTGATTTATCTTTGTTGCTCACCTACCACTTGCTGTGGCTGTACTTTTGAAATTTTAATATTCTCATTTCTCAAAAGGAGCTTGTTATGTAAAGTGTTATGTAAATATCTTTTATTCTTTGTTTTTTGCTTTCTGTGTAAAGAAAAGTCATCTTAATGTGATGAGCAAATAAAGTTGGAAGGTAGAATTGAAAAGTCTTCCTAGCTGAGCAGATTTCTAGCCAAAAAAAAAAAAAAAAAGCAGATTTCTACTTCAAAATATGAAAGAAATTAAGTACAGTGTAATGTGAACGACGTGCATTGAGTCCCTTTCATATTACACTGTTTAGCAATTGATGAATGAATGGCTGGAAATGTGTCATTTCTAGATTTCCATTCTTAACCTTTTATAAATTAGCACAAGCACAGTATGGTTTTCTAAGACAAACATCAGAGCACAAGGCTGTTGCATGTGGGCAGACAGATCTCTTCTTCTGCCCTCCGTCCTCATGCTCCCCTCTCACAACTGTCTCCCCAGCAGCAAAGAAGGTGCAAAGTCCAGACCTCAGGCTAGCCAGGATGTGATACGATATTCTTTACAGGATGGAGATGCAACAACATGTGTCTGCTACAACAAACTATGCTTTGAAAGAGTAGGGACTGTGCATTCCTGTTGCATCTGCTTGGACTTTAACACTCTCTCTTTTAATGCTGGCCTTCCTGACACAAGAGATTTGATCAAGGTGTTCTTCAAAAATCTGTGCCGTGCTGGGAATGTCTAGTATAAACCTGTTGTCTGTCACCTTCTAATTCTTTTTAAGCAATTAAGCACCTGCTGATTTACTGAGGTTACACTAGGATTTTTACTTTGATTTTTTCTCTGTATTTTAGCTTAGTTCATTTTTTTCTGTTCTTTGGTTCAACAAGGGAGCTAAAACTGATTTGACTGTGCCTACTAAACACCTGTTTCTTAGTAGAATGAAAATAAAGACAAATTAAGTGTACTCAGTGCTATGGTTTAGAAAGCTGAATACAAGACTAAGTACCAAATTCAAATAGAATATAATCTAAAACTACACACAGCAGAGAGAATTAACTAATGCCTGTACCAAAGGTTTGAAACAGGAGAGGCACAGTAGGTGGTTCATACCAAATACAGTGAACTCACAGAGAGATTGAGATACTTTTTTTTTATTGGATGGTAGGGTTTTTTTAAATTTACCTAGCCAGTGTGTCTACCTCCTAAAAAAACTGGCAAGGCATTTAGTGTGCAGAGAAAGAAGGAATAAATATACCAAGGCCAAGGTTATATATGATTCTGACTTTTTGAACTGGTGAATATGAAGAAATTATGTCCTCTGTACAAAACTATCCTTCTTTGTTACACTATTGTAGAGGTTGATTAGAGTGGGAACTGATTGTTGATTGACAGAGCAGCCCTACTGGTCATCACACTCAGGTGCTAATTGTTTGGTAATAATAAAGCTAATTGCTTAACAATTGGGTGGACCTTAAAAAGCAGGGCTGGAGGTACTAGGGAACCTTTAGTGCCTGAGCACCGGGGGAGAGAGCAGGTTGTGCTCTGTGTGTTGGACATCGAAGAACTGCTCAACCTACAAAACCAGCAAGGACATCGAGTGCTGGAAGTGCAGCCGGCTCTGTGCACCCAGCGCTCCGGGGCAGCTTGCTGCCAGATCGAGATACATCACCTAGCCTCGCCTGGATCCCCAACACTATTAGAAAATAAGGTAAAGCAATCATATACCTCTTCTAATTTTAAATAGATTATTTCATGCACTTGTCAGTTTTCTTTGCCACTTTTTAGAAATAAGTATGTGAAAATGAATAATTATGAGTTCTAAAAATAATAGATAATTCCAGAAATGGAGCCCTGATGGAGCTGTAAAGCTGGTTAAGATAGGGGCTTTCTTGGAGTGCTCTTGGGTCCTGCCCCATGAGATGCTGTATGTCCTTAAATCCTGTTGGATCTGAATGGTAAAAAGGATTAAATGTTCTGCAAGGCAAAGTAAATTACTTCCTGTCTCAGCAAGAATAAACATATACAACTAGCACAAAATGTATTTTTTTTCTCTGTGCGTTGTTATAAATGCTATTTGTTGTGATAAACAACACATACGAATAGATTGTAACCACATTACCACAACTGAAACTTGTTTTGCTAGCTATAGAAGAAGAATGAGGATTAGGTAGGACTTCTTGGGATTTAGTTTATAAACTGTAAACTGTGGTGAATCTCCATTTAAATAATTCTGGAAGGAAGGATGACACTCCTGAGTTTCAAATTCAGAAGCTTCTCATTTGCTAGCTTGGTCTACAATAGTGAACTCATGCTGTTTCCAAAAAACTGTTAAGCAACAGTTTTTTGTCTTGAGTACAAAAGCCTTCTGATTTCTAACATGGCAATTTCAGGCACTCTGGATATTTTTTTTCTTTATCGTTTCAATTACACAGCAGTATAGAAGTTAGGAATTAACCAAAAAAATTCAAGGTAAACTATTCAAATAATTAGGCTAGTAAAAAGATTGCAATTAATTATTTGTCTTTAACACAAACTCAAATCACAGGGAAGACTCCATGAAACTGTTGTTTATGCAATGGGAAATTATATGAGACAAGTATAATTTAAATATTTTTTTGTATCCTAAGGACACACTATAAGGAAAACAAAACAGTATAAATGATTTATGGCTGATCTTTCAGAGCCCTGAAAAAGTACTGTAACAAAGAGGAAAAGCAGTTTTTTGTTTCCACTGTAGTTTTTTATAAGATGATTGTTAGGATGCTGAGCTGAAGAACATTCAATTTCTGTGCAGATATTTTAAAGGCTGTTATATAATGCTAATATTTAAGCTGGGATAAACATCTTTTTCTTCCAATCATACATTCATTTTTGTGCAAACATAAAAAACCAGGTTATCTTTGTCTTGCAGAATAGAGTATAATTTGTATTTACCATTACTGAGGAATGCTGTAATTATACTTGTGAAGATTAAGACACTGATGAGAAATGAGGGGCCTTTTTGTTGCACGTGCCAGGCAGGGCATAGACTACACAACCATGCTCATGTTGCTTCACTGCTGATCTGAGGCATGCCCTATTCTAATAGAGAATTTCTGTGCCTGCTTGCCTGATCTTCTACTAAACACAAACCATTGCTGCAGTATGTCTGATAATTTTGTGCTTTTGTGCATAGGAAACAATAAAATATGTATGTGGTCTCATGATGGCAGGAATAGTAACAAGCAGATGGCTTCAGTTTATCCCTACAGTGAGTAACCAATGAGCAGAAGTGAGTTACATTTTGCATTGTTCTCATAAATCTGTTTCACTGCACTTATTCAAGATGTGACTAGGTTCAGAATAACAGTGGCAAAATCTATATAAAAAAAACTAAAAAAAAACTTTTGTGTCTAATTTTGAATTTGTTAAATGGTTGTTAGATATGAGCAATGCTTCTCAGAATATCTGTATAGTGCTATTAAAATAAGAAGTTTGTCTGGCTTAGTCATATTATGGATTCATGGTAGGTGATAGATATCCTGACACTCGAATGTATCCATCATGTGTAACAAAATATTTTCATTTCATTGCTTCCCATTGGAATTGAAACATTGAGCCTTCTGACCTTGTAGATAGTTGGTTCGATCTGAGATGCTTGGCTAAAATAAAGCTGGGTTAGCTATGGCTCAGTTTCAAGAAAAATGCGTGCCAAAGAGACTAGTGCTCTAAGAAAATTCATAGCGGAGAGTTTTGTGCAGACTCATTAAACTTTCAGTGGTTGGAGGGTGTGTGTGTGTCAAAACTCTTACAGTTCTTATTTGTTTAATATACTTGTATGATACTTAGAATTGTTAAAAACGTAGTGAGGAAAGAGGAAATAGACTTACTCTGCTTTGGAAGCACGTGAGATACTGTTACAGTTGCTAGCAGTTGTTGCATCTAAATCCAGATTATCTTTACCAATTTGTCATAAGAGTTTAGCATAGCAATTTTTGCAGTTTATGTGGACCCAAAAAACACATCTTATTTGCAAAGCAAAGAGTTTATTGTTAGTCTACCTGAAATCTTAACAGCTTAATCAAATAGTTATTATAAGTTCAGCTCTGTTACATACACATCAAGTAGAAGAATGATATTACAGAGAAAGTCTCAATAATAATACATTTAAAATTGTTGCATACACTTCCTAATATCTTCCTCTTTGCTCTGGTGTTATACTCACCTTCCAGTTTCTCTCTGGAGCCTCGACAGCTTCAGTCATGCTGAAGCAGGAATAGAGGTAAGAGTGGGTTGCAATGAGTCATCAGCATCCTAAGTCCTTTACTACGACAAGTATGTTATAAATGCTTTAATTCCCCCTCACTCTAGGGGTACTTTGAGGCTGATTTGTCATCTTATTGTAACATGCTATAAACCTTGTCTTTCTTCACTGGTTTACAATCCCATGTTACATCCTACATGGCATGTTTTGCAAATGTTGGATGCTTGTTCTTTATTCTTTTATGATCCAAGCCTCAAGGTTGCATTCTTTAGTGATCAGTAGTTGACTACTGAAGATTTTCCTACAGTCCTGGGTTTTCTGTCTGTACTCTGAAGGCCTCTGCTGTAATTTCTTACTTGCACTCCTCTATGCTGTGTTTTTATGCTAGATTCATAGATAGCTTGCTATATGCAGAATAACAACTCACTACTGTTTTCCATTTGTTATAAAAATTTATAAAAATTCTAATAACAATGGGGGTTTACACCACACCATTGTACAAAGCTAAGACAAATCAGGTCAGGTAGGAGTTACCTGATAATTAGATAGTTGTTGTTACAGCTTATTATGCTAAAAAAAATGCTCTGGGCAAGCCTAAAACAAGTCTAGACAAAAGCTGGCAAGTCCCTGTCTTGAAGCCTTGCAGATTTAGTACAAAGCTTGTGATGAGTTATTAGCAGTGGCAACACCTTTACTGGGTTACAGAGCTGTACAACATCTTAGTGACTTGGAGCGAGTGTTGCCATTCAGTATTACTGCTTATATAATTTCATCATGATATCACATAATTAGATTTTTTCCCTTCTCTCTGATTTCAAATTTTGGTGTTGTTTTTCTACATTTGGAATTCCAAATTGTATTAGGAATGTGCCCATCCTATTCTGAAAACACTAGAAAGGAAGACAACCCAGGAGTATGTCTGCTGTGTTTTAAATATTTTCGGAGTAGGTTTGGGTTTGTTTTAACTTAAATTAAGAGATTACCAGCTGAATTATGTTAGTGATACCTTGAAAGTCCCTCTGTGAAGCCTGAAAGAAATAACTGGATATTTGAGGTAGCCTTCACAGTGTTTTGAATTGCCTCAAGCTGACTGCGGTTGGGCTAGAGCCCTCCCCTTCCCCAAAAAACAACCCAAGAAATTCCCTAAGATGCTTGGCAAAAATACCCAGACAGAATCCTAAAACCAGCTTTCACTAATACAGAGTTTAAGTTGCCCAGTGGTATCATATCCCTTTTCAGGAGGTGTTGTTCAATAAAACTCAACATGAGGAGGAAATAAAAAGGCAAAGGCAATAGGTCCTTACATCTTTCATTCTGTGCCTCTTGGAGCTAATAGAAAGTACCTGTGAGCAAGTTAGCCACAGCTGTGTGAGGCATTCCTGTACTGCATGGTGGGGGGAATTACAACAGCTTGGTGAAGAACAATGTAATATAAAACACCTGGGAGGACTGTGACCTCAGGCTTAGCACCTTGTCTATATGCTCAGTATAAAAAGGTGTATGCTCCCTTAAGAGAGGGTCATTATCTTCTTTTCACAGCTCGTTTATGTATGTTGGGGTAAGAGCTGAGCTAGTTGTTGTTTTAAGGGATTTCTTGCAATTCATCTGGAGGTTTACTATTTGGTAAGTGAAATTATAGGTTTAGATGGATTATGTGCTTATGGGTAAGGAAGCTGAAGAATGGGAAAAAAGCTTGACAAATGTATTTTCTGTGGAGTAGGCTGGAATTGAAAGATTGCTGAGGGAGGAGTTTAACATGGAGGACTACAAAAATGGAGGGATATTAAAATAATAAATCCTAAAGAAAAAGTAATAGTGTTAGAATTAAATTTTATGTTATGGGTATATGCTGAATGGTGACTTGTTGGTAAGTTAGGAAACCGAATAAGTATTCGCTTTTGTTCTTTTCTGAATTTACCAGATATTTAAAGTAAACTATTACAAATTATTGCTGTACTATACTGTGGATGGATAAAATCAAGATGCATTGTAAAAATATAAAACAGATAATGGAAATGAAAACTATTGTGGTTTCTCAGCACACAAAAATGTGTCCTTTGCTCTGAGTAATGTGAAAGCTACTGGAAGCTATGCTAATCTTGTAGTCCTCCCCTCTATATTTGCATGCTACTTGTTGGCATTATAGACTGGCAATTCCTTGTTCACAGGGAGGAAAAATTAAGGGGCCTTATTCTTAAAGGGGCCTAGGTTTCTGTCCACCAAGAAGAGGAAAATGTAGACTTAAGTTTCTCCACTCTATTTCTTAACTTGTATTTGCACTGTCTTCCAAGCTTTATTCTTTACTTCTTAGCTCTTATTCCATCTCTATGGAAGCCATGTTCACCATATAGTGTTGTTTCTAGTTTCAAATTAATTAGATGTGGGTATAGAGCTCCCTTCCTTTCTTGCCTGCCTGTGTCTGAATGTTAGTCTCACCAATAACTGTATAAATGAAAGCTATATTATTGTAAATAACCTACTTAAAATTCTCTGATTTTTTGACAAGAAACAGTGTAGGCCCCTTGGTTTAGGAAAAAAAAAACACAAACAAAAAACCCAAGAAAAAAGTATCCACAAAACATTTGTGAAGTAGGCCAGCAGTCCCCAAAGAACAAGAAGGAATTTTTCTTCTGGGCTTTTACAGTATTTTCACAGGGGCTGCTATCTGTAGCTGGGTTTCAATCTTTGGCACCCGTTGCAAGATTAACAAAGTGAGTTTCCATTTCATTTTAGAAGTAACTGTCAAAGGTAAGACTTGGATAGAAACATTTTTTTCTTAAGTAAGAACGTGTCAATGTGTGTGGGTTGAAGCGATTTATACTATTAAACTTTCATGAAGCAGCATTGAAAGCAGAAGAATTTTGAGACTGGTATTTTATTTTCTATTCTGCCATGGGCCTCCTTTTGGTAATTAGCTGAATCTATCTACTGTGATCAATGAACTTGTTAAAGAATAATTATCCACATCTGTGTTTTTAATGTACTTTGAGTTACTTGGGTGTTAGTTATATCTTCACAGTATTGATGTTTGTACTATATTAAACAGGAAAATTAAAAACATGAACTAGTCTTTATTGATAGGCAATGTTTTAACTGTATTGAACAGGGATTTCACTGCCACCAGGAAAGCAGAAAAAATCCCCCAGTACATAGATCAGGTAACAAGGCATCCATACTGTATGTTCTGTTGCTGGCAACTACGATTTAGATAATTGTTATTAAGGGATTAAATTACGTACTGTAGGAGTTAACTTGTCAGTTGCTTGTTCAGCATATTACTTATGCTTATTACTTATACCAAAAACAAAGCAAGAAGGAGCAGTAGAGATCAAGTGAAGAATTTTGTTGAAAATATAAATTGGTGCATATTTAGAGATGTATGCAGAGATTGTGTTCAGCTTAGGCACAAAGCTAGACTAATTAACCCCCTTCTGCAGATGATGTGTGTGAACTATCTAATGATTGGCTCTAAATGAAAATACTAATCCATCAAATAAAAGGCTTAATTTTCTAGACAATAAACTTTTTTTTCTCTCTTGCTAGCTGTCATTCACAGCATACACAGATAGGCATGGCTGGCAGTGCTGGCAAAGCCTGTGTCTTTGTGGAAAAAATTAGAAGGGCAGGATTGGCTGTATAGTCTTGCAAAGTGATTTTCAAGTATTTGGACTTCATGCGAGCTTGTAACAAGCTAAGGTTTATAAATGTTGAAATTTTGTAACTGTTGAAAAGTTTATATCAACCTTGACAAATAGCTTAGTCTTTTGTTTGTAAAATTTTGCAGTGTTAATTCAAACCGTGGAATCATAGAATGATTTGGGTTGGAAGGGACCTTAAAGATCACCCAGTTCCAACCCCCTTGCCATGGGCAGGGACACCTCGCACCAGACCAGGTTGTTCCAAGCCCCATCCAACCTGGCCTTGAACACTGCCAGGGAGGGGACACCCACAGCTTCTCTGGGCAACCTGTGCCAGTGTCTCGCCACCCTCGCAGGAAAGAATTTCTTCCTCATATCTAATCTAAATCTACATTCCTTCAGTTGGAAACAGTTCCCCCTCATCCTATCACTCCATGCCCTTGTATAAAGTCCCTCTCCAGCTTTCTTTTAGGCCCCCTTCAGGTGCTAGAAGGCTGCTGCTATTTTAAGGTATTGGTAAATAAAGAAAAGCACCTTTTAAAAATCAAGAGTATATACTAATCTTGTACGTACTTGATAGCCAGTCTCACAGGTTTGAGCATGGAGTTGGTTCCAAATGGAAGTTACTCTTGTTAACTTATTGTATTTCTGTTCCGCATTGCAGAGATCAAGGGGCTTGCAGTCTCTTCTCATGCTGAAGAGGGTCAGGTCATTACAATCAATTGCTTTGGGTAGTTGGAATTTTTATTTTGTGCTCCCTTTTTGCAAAGACTAAGTTCTAAGAGCTCCTTGAGATTTACTGCTACTGGGCAAAGTCATTGCTGAAGGTGCCAAGTATGTATTTGTTGATCTTCGTTGTTAAGCATAATCTTTAATGGTGGGTTTAGTATGTTGTTATGCCTTTTTCCTGTAGCTCACACTTATTTTTAAATGACTTTTTTTCTTTTTTAATAACTCATGTTCTAGTGACAAAGATAGTTCTCAGCAAGGGCCATGATATCCTTTATATGGGGGCATGTGCATTATTCAGAATCAAGATATCTGCCACCCATTGGCTATCCTCAAAACTCTTCAGGGATAATGCTATGTTGAAAAGGGTCTGTTCTTGGTGAGCAACAGTTTGCCAATGCAACTGAAATTTTTCTGAAATGGGTGTTTCTCCACATCCTGACAAAACAATAAAATTTTGGCCTTGATGCTGGAGCCCCTGCTTCAATCTGCATATGCATCCTCAGTTTCTCATACCCAGGAGCTCTCTTTGCTTAGCACCTAAGTTTTTAACTAAGTCCTTTTGCCTCACTTCTGCAGCCTCTGCCTCCAGAGTTTTCTGGCTTGATTGCTCACGTGCACATCTTGTCAGCCGTACAGTGCTGCTGACACCACTTTTCAGTGTTTTCTTCTATGTCACGTGCCTCTCTGTCCCCCTATTCTAGGCTTTGTTTTTGCTGTGATATAATTTCACATGTGAACACATCATCACAACTACTGTACATCCCTTCCTTTTCTCTTCTTTCTTCTCCCTTCTTACATCTGTGATAATCTTAAATGAAACTTAAAACGATAACTGCTACTTCCATGAGGGAGTTGCTGGTGTGTATTAGTTGCCAGTATCTTCTAATCATAACAGGCTGTAAGAAAAATTACTTTATCATCTATGCAAATATACAGTGACTGCTCATTCTTCCTTGTACTTGCTCACTTATCTGTCCTTACTTCTGCCTTCCCCCTGCTTGTTTATGACCACTTCCTGTACATTGCTGTTACACCAGATTATAATCTATTCAGGGTATAAACCTGTGTTTGTACATCTGTTAGCACAATAAGCATATGAACCTGACCAGAACTGTGTGCATTTACACAGTGTAATCTGCTAGGTAATTTTTTTACACTATTCTCAGCAAGATACTGAGTGAATAAGCAAGTCAATTAATTTTGTTTCCCTCTGTGCTTTTTTCAGCTTCTATAATCTTTAACTGTATAAATAAAATTAAAAAGGGGGGTGTGGGGGGGAAGCCATGCAGAAGTTGAGTATGTTTTTGAATTGCACTTCAACATTTTGATAGCCACAGTAGTCAGAATAATATTGGAATAAATTAGGCCACAGCTGGCTTGCATGGTGGGAGAAGAAAACAAAGGCAAAACAACAAAAAATAACCATAAACATTTAACTTGCTTGTTATGCTAAAGAATTAGCAGGTATATTAAAACGTAACTTATTTTTTTTTTATTAGGCAGCAAAAAAAATTGTAATGTTAAAGTTAATAGGAATAATTTTGAAAAGTTTCTAAAAAAATATATATCTTTTTTTTAGGAAAAAAACCCCAGGGCTTAGTCTCATTGGAATGTTACTAATGGCTTGGCCAATTGTTCATATAATTTCAGTAAATATTTTTACTGTGAGTATCTCAAGGTATTTGCTACATTCCAGTGCCCAGCAGCATACTGGTGCAGCTCCAGATATGACTGATAGGAGCTGAAAATTGGTTACAATGAGTTTCATCAGTTTAAAGAAACTGGTATTATGTGCAACAACATAGGAACATAAATTGATAGCTAACAGGCCATTCAGCTGCTGAACAACTCGCTCCTGGAAAAATTATTTTTTCTTTCAACTGGCTTTGCTTACACTTTTAATTATTATGAGAGTGGAATACGTTTCTCCAACTCTAATTTAGCAGAAGCACAGCATAAAATAGGTCCCTGTTAGATTGACAAGTGAAGTTACCAAATAAAACCATTATGTTCAAGACAGTAGACCTGTGCAATTCTAAGTAGCAAGGCTCATAAATGTGCTTCAATGACTTTTGGGGTTCTTTCTGGTTTGCTGTATGTGTTACTGTTTGTCTTTTTTTTCTTTGATTGTTTTAAGCTGAGACAGTTTTGGTACTGAATTTGGGATTACATTCCCTACTGTCCCCTTCACTAGATTCCCACCCAAGCCTGTAAATGAAGGGTAATTTGTTGCCTGTTAAAATGTCCGATGTCGTTTGTAACCACAGGGAACTTTTTAAGGCTCCAGTGTGGTGGTGACTAGATCAGGAGAGAGAATCGAGCTGTGACACTGTGTATAGTGTCCTCCTTGTCCAAGGTTACCCAATATGAATCGTGAGAGTTTAGGATCACTATGGTACTGTGTGTGTGGTGGTTCTTCTTCCTCTTTGCTAATTTCTTGAAAGACTTTAAGGGCATATGGTATGTTCTGCTGTCAGAACTTTAATTTGTAATCAAATCAATATGAAATACATAACTTTATTTTGCAAACGCAAGATACAGTGCGTTTGATTATTCTCTTTATTTTTTTTAATTTTCATTTATTACTACTTTTCCACCTGGAATGTCAGGGATAGAAGCAGACTGATTTTTTTTGTTGTTGTTTTGTTAATGAATTGTATGCTAAGGCTTTTTCTGTGATGAGTGGGTAGATCCGTGAAGCTTTATGTGATACACTTGCTATTGAATATAAATAATGAATCTTGCATTGTAGATATGACCAGCATGCGAGTTACAATTACCACAATGAACATAAATCATGCTGCTATAGTATCTAATTTTTTATTAACATCTTAGATAAGTGGATTTAATGAGTACTTGTTTTAAAATTATCAAAGTGTGCACTATTAAACTCAGGAAGTTCTTTTAGGGAGAATGCAATACTAAATCAGCTTTCATTGAAACAATGCAAAAAAAATCAATTACAGCAATCATATTATCTTTCAAGTATGTCCAATAAAGTCAGCTAATGGATATAATTTATTCTTTATGGAATTACTGTTTAAATGTACTGGAATACACTTAAACACAGGAGATACTAAAGCAATTACTATTTTCGCTTTGTATGAAAATTTTCAGTTTATGAATGCATAAGCACCCTGAACTGGAATTGGAGTTCTATAGAAGAATACATGGGTTTTCTTTGTCCTGAAAGAAAAAAAAATGTAGCTTCCACTTCTTTCACTTGATTTAAAGATCTTTCATTATTATATACTGCCTGAGGTAATAGATTTTGAAAATATTTTCAGCTTCTCAGTCTTCCTAACCTTTCCCTGAAATAAGGCAATGGACACACGTACTTATCAAAGTATGTCAGCCAGTAAATGACTTAAATGTTTTGCAGTTGTTTCTCCTTGCTCCACCCTATATATCTTTTCCAGATAAATAGTGAGTAAGGTGAAATTAGGCACCCTCTGCTTATACCTATTATGTTTACACTAGAAGCTTATGCTGACAAATCCTACCTACTTCTCTGGTGTTTATGAGGGTGTCCAAAATAATTCTTTGTTTACCCCCTATTTGACATATTTTCTAGGAAGAAAAACAGTTTTGTTTGGAAGCACTCAAAATTAAGATGTAACATGAAGTGACTGCTACCCAAACTCTTGGAACCTGTCTTATGTGTTTGTACAAAAAATGACAGGCAGTAGAAAGTTGAAGCAGCAACAGTGGNNNGGGAAATACTGAAATCGGTTTGTAAGGTTGGGGTTATTGAAAAATAGTACGGAAGCACCTGGAAGATGAGACAAGATCATTAAGCCGTAAGCAGAAATACAGTGATGCAATTTCCCTTTTCATTTCCCATCTGTATGTTCATACTTACAAACATGTACTTCCTCATGTTTGTATGTTCCTCATTAGTTTTATGCACAAGTGAAAATGGCAAATAAGCTAATACATTTCAATTATGTGTAACTGCTTCATTCTTCTGCTGGAATATATCACTGCTGCCACTTGATTCCTGTGAGCTCTGCAGTCCACACAGTGGCTTTGACACCTGTTTATGCATAGCATTTTGTCTGGAGATTTACAAATCAAGATAGACATTGACATTTCCAGCCTTAGAAAATTGCTGTTATATGTCAATGTGAATAGATTTGGCCTAGTTTCTAAGAACATACTTAGTCCAATGAAGCAAGGTTTTTGTTCATGAATACACTTCATCAGTGTTCAAGAAATATGCACGGGCCATTTGGTTGATACTGCTAGCATTCTTATCCCTGTGAAGTTTTATAATATGCTACTGACTGTATGAATCATGTGAGTCTCAAGGCAAGGGAAAGACAAATTTGCAGTAGATAGATGTGATTTTTTTTTAAAAAAAACTTATTTCAAAGTAGTTTTTATTATCTATATCCATGTTCTGGAACATGGATTACGTGTCAATTAAATTTATAATACCTTTCCAGACTGTAAAGCAAGAAGAGTGTAATACAGCAAGTCATTGGAAAGAAGTTTGTAATATGTCCCACAGTTTTTCCATTTGCTTCACAGTACAGTAGTACTAACACTCTATCCTAGCATTAAAACTAATGGGTTTTGGGTTTTTTTTAAAAAGTTAGCTAAGTCAGATGAGGGAAAACCAGGACTGTGAGTGTCTGTGTGGTTTAATGTCTCCAGCCTTTCAACCCTTGGGATGATAAAATCAACAGGCAGAAAACTTCTGTATGCAGTTTTTCTCTAGGGATGTGGTTTTGCAGCATTGGATATACCTTTCTCCACTCAAGATTCTCAGTATGGAATGTTCCCCTAACTCTTATGTTATTGCTGCCAGGGATTTGGGAGTTTGTTTTCTTGGTTGCTTATCTTAAATATAGAAGAGGAAGTCTCTGCATCTCTTTTTATTACAATACACCCATAGTTGGCAAGGTAAAACATTCGGGGTTACAGCCTTGACAGATGTTATGGGTAACAGTGGACTGGGACCACTTAAATGATGTCTCTAAGTTCAATGGTCATTGGGTCAGAAGGGAGGAAAGAAAAAAGATTGCAATGGTCACCTCTTAAACTGTGCAATCAAAGTGGTGAGAACCTGGATTTCTATTGCTGCTCCAAGGCCTAGGTGTCTGTTTTACGTTGAGTATTCTAATAGCTGGACAAACTGACCATAGCAGTATTTAAATCTGTGAAATGTTACAGCTTGTAGAACAGAGCCTGTTGAAGTTCCTCTGTAAAAAGTATCTTCACATTGTAGATCGAACTCTTCAAATGGGGTGGGTAGGACACACCAAGTTCATGAATCTCAGTAAACTCTTTCTGTGAGCTAGATACTGAATTATTGAAAGCCTTTAGATGTGTGCAATGCCACTGGGCTTTGAGTCGCCGAACTTCTGTGGTGCGTGTGGAACGGGAAAAGATGGGTCACTTCTAACTAGCTTTCTTACCAGCAATATAGTCTCTTGTGATTTACTGCTCACTCTTCTTTACTTCTGTGTTTATGTGCCTGCTGTCCAAACACTGTGTAAAGGTAAAGGTAGAAGTCTAGCCTCATCAGATTTCATTGTACAAGATCAATGAAATTAGTCAGAATTTTAAACAGGTAGGATATATTTTTTTTTGTTAGCTTTTTGGGGAGTATGTTTTCTGCAAGAATTTCTGGAGAAAGCAAAACAAAATGTCAAAGATATGACTGGATGAAATATAATTGTTATTCTATTTCAGTAGGCTTAATATTCTGCAAAATAGCTTTAGTATCTGCAGTAAAATATGTAATTAAACTAAAAGATGTTTACAATGTCTCATGTAGTGTACAGATGGTATCTTTACCCCTATCCGTATGCCTTGTCCTTTCAAGGACATCCCTCTAGGTCTGTTGCCTCCATAGGAACCAAGCCATTTTTGGAAAGAGGTGGTCTTTAAAATTTAATTTTATCAAAATAAACTACATCTCATGAGCATAAAATGTTTGCCAGAAACTAATTTTCTTCATTTTTCATTCAAATAATTTTTCTTCATTTTCAAGCCAGACCTGTTTGTAAAGGCCAAAGAAACAATTGCTATCTGTGTGTGATGTATAAGAGTTGGATAAAATTAGCATCCCTCTCTTGCCCGTGGAGTGTTTTGGCCCTAATCTTTCAATGAATTCCAAATAGATTATTTCCCCACAGCAGAAAATGAGCCTCAGGGAAAGTGAGGTCTAGTTACTTACAGCTCATTACTGCATTGTGGTTTTTGTGCATGTGTGGCATAGCGAAGTTGGTTTTTCTTTCTTTCTCTTTTATTATCCTGTGATGTTGTGGTAATAAATTCTAATGGCTTGACCCTCAAATATCCTAAGGGTTCTCTCAGATGTTTTTAGGAGAACACGGGTCTGTAAATTCAACCTCAGTTAAGTGAGGAAACACAGGATGCAACAGTAGGAACAGGCAGCCCGCTATTTAATAGATAAATATTTAGTAGCTGTAACCCATATAAGAAAGTTTTGAGCTGTGTTCTGGTCTGCCACTGTCCAAAGTGACAGAGACCAAAAATTAATGACTTTCTAAAAGGGATTAAACCTTGCAAACTCAAAATATTATGGGTATCTGTACAAGGTGCAGACACTGTAGCAAAAAGGTCACAAGTATCATAGACTTTCTGGACTTGTGAGTTTTTGTTTTGACCAGTGACATAACACCAAATGAGATAAATACTTGCCAAGGAAGCATCAGCAGGCCTATAATGTTAGGGGGCAGGGGAAGAGGGAATCAAAGTTCTACATCCTTTGAATCTTGTACTTGCCAAATGCATCACATGCCTGCTGGCTCCAGTAAAAGACCAAACACCATGCATGGAAGAAAGCTCTAAGGGCAGAATTATCCAAGTCAGCAACATATGTAAGTGGAGCCAAATAAGTGCTGAAATAATAATTTTTTTAAAAGGCATCTTTTTAATTTGTGCCGCGAACTCTCTCCAATGATTCTGTTTTATTTATTAAACTGTCTTTCCATTTCTGACAATGTCACTGGTGAAGGAAACATAGTGCTGCCAACACTTTATCAATATTGAATAAATCTGTAATAATCGGTGTACTCTCAGTAAATGGTTTAGCACGTAGCTTCTTGTTTCTGGAACAGTGTTCTCTGACCTTGTTGGAAGTGCAGTTGCTGCTGATGTTGGAATAGACCTGGTACTCTATATATTCTTTTGCCCTTCTGAATAATTTAATTTTTGATTAAGCAGAGTTTGTTAAATCAAGCTAGCTTGTTATGTGAATGACAATGAAGTCTTATTTGAAGAAAATTAGCCTCTTTATGCTGAAAGAAATTGTAGTACCAGGAGAAGAAATAATAAATCCACCAACTCTACATGAATGCTTATGTTTGTGCATAACCATAACACTGCAAAACTATTGAAAAATTGCTTTGCTGGAGAACAGATTTCTCCCACTGTTATTATATGCATGATATAGGAATATAGTTATTGAGATGTAAAAGCACAAAAAACCCCACCCAAACCTGCCAAGTAGCACTAAGAAATCTATTCCGCTTTCCTTCTTATGTAAATGTTCTGCTATCAGTTCTTAAGAGAGAGAGCTTCAGATTTAAAGAAAACTTAGCACCACAAGCTGTGGTCTGGTCAGGAACTCTTAAGGTTAATGTCCTTCATTGCTGGAGTAAGTGGAACACTTACCTTTGGCTTAGTCTTTTCTCTCTCTAGAGAATTAACACTCTAAAAATAAATTGTCCATACCACAAAATACATAAAACTTGGGGATGAGCTTTAGTTAAATTCCAATATCTGCATTTATTTCTTTGCTTAATGCTGCTCTCAGCTTACCTACCTTGGCACAGACGTTTGTCTTCATTACTGTTCTGTGTTTCACATATTAAGCTTGTGTTATGGGGTTGTGTTGTTTGGTTTGTGTTTTTTTTCCAACTGCAATGTCAAATTACAGGATATGGCTTCATTTTTTCTTCTATAGTCATATATTGCATGAGTCTCATATTTACATGAGAGAGCTTTTTGTAATGTACATCTTTACACATTTAGTGTTTGTACCATGTATGTACTATGTGGGTGGTTTTGGATTAAATGGATAACTTTTAAAATTTTATTGAAAACTTGTTTCAGAGGAAAAATCCACAGGTTTTACTGGAATTAACACTACATAGACATGCCAAAGAAGGGCTGGAGTTTCAGGTATTGTGACTGCAGAATGTATCAGTACAATATACATTTTTATATTTTTAATACGTGTCTGTTTTCAGGATGGGCTATTGTAGTTGATTCTTACACATTGATGCCAAAATGTTATTGTGATACTAGTGATGCTAAGCAGCATAAGTGAGTTTTCTATGTATTGCAGCAAAGACTAATGGTATGTCTCTTCTCTTGATATCCCCAGGCAGTCTTAGTGCACATTAGATCTGGGATCAGTACCTGACACACCCTAGTACAAAGAGGGTTAGGACCTGCTGCTGCTTCCCTTTCTTGATGTCCTTGGAGTAATAAATTAGTTTATAACAACAAAATTCCCTCCTGAGAACCATAAACCAGCAGCACTGATCTTGCACTCAACCTAGCTCTGTTTTGCTAGCAGAACTCCCAGAAAGCAGGATGAAGGGAAGGATGAAATGTGGTTCATCTCCAGTTCCCCCTTTTCAGCTGGCAAAATGGAAAGGCAATGTAGGTGCCACCGGAGATCAAGTGTCCATTGCCTAGCAGTGTCCTACTCACTGGTATGAAGAATTATTTTTGCTCTCCAGCAAAATGCAAAGGCTCACATCAAATTACTGTTATTCATCATATTTTCCTGAAAGGTGAAAATTTTTGTGCCAAAATCAGGCCCTAAGTCTGGGAGCAGAACAGATTTCAGTTTGTGTGTGTCAGCCATCGGGTGACTGTCTTCATTATTGGTCCACAGGATTTTATAGGTTGAATCCCCTTTCATCATTCCTGTTCAACTTCTACATTTCTCTGTCCTCAGTAATTTTACTCTTATGGTGCTTTCTGTAAACAGAGAGAGACTGAGGGCATTCTAATCAATTTGGAATTGCTTATAAAATGTAGGTACAGCAGATGGAAAAGCCTGTGGTCGTGGGGTTTTTTTTTTGTTTTCCTAAGGCTTCTGAAAATTACACAAGTGAGCGGTGACAATTTAAGATCTCAGGGGGGATGAGTTCTGTAGTGACAACCTAAAAGTATGCTGTGGTATTCTGGAGGTGTTTTAAGCTGTGATACTTAATGTAGTTTTCATCATTGCTAAACGTAAATGGTTATTTCTGTCCTTCACAGCAAAATGTCAAATATAAAATAAAAAGAACCACTTCTAGTGAAAACCTTCTATCCTCCACACTTTATCTGTATTTCAGAAATTGAAATAACAGGGCCATAATAGCTAGATTTTGTGGTACTGAAATTATGAAGAACAATGTGTTACATACCAAACAGGTGAGGGTTTTTTCCCTGTGTGTGTTGTGGTAGGTATGTTTCAGGAGCATGAAAAAGTGGTTTTCAAGACCCTTAAAATGTGTCCTTCAGAAGTACACAGTACATTCTAGGTGACTTGTTAAAGTCACAATCTTACAACCTCTTCCTGCGAGAAAGGATAAATGTATTCAAAGGAGTTTAGTAAAGATGCTTCCTTGAACTATCACACAGCTCTTCAAATTAAAAAGAAAATGCTGCAGTAGTCTACTGAAAACAAGTAGTAACTTTCTTACTTCTGAACTTGTAGAGACCAGCTAAAAGTGGGGTTAGTAGTGTAGACATACTCAAATACTGTCAGATTTTGTGTGAACAGAAGTTACTGGAAAAACAACAAGCAACTGTGCACTTACCTTCTGTCTCTGAATCCATAGTTTGACACACACAAAATACCTTGAAACACAGTTGATGAAGCAAGCATCTTTGTCTTCACGAGTTGCTTGTGTGTCAGTTGATTGTTTGTTATACCACTGCACTAGTAAATGTGTTTTATTAAAGTAACACACGCAGCTGGGGGAAGTTTAAGGCAAATAACACAAATCTTGTGTGTACTCATGACTGTTTATCTACTAGGATGTCTAATAGGCAGTCTAATGAGAACATGAAGTACAAGAAAAACAAACTGCTTAGCAAGATGGTCTTTACTGCAGATTGTATATAAAATATTTTTTGACATCTTGTGAAATTGCTTCCAGTTTGATTGGTCTGTGTTTTTGTTATTCATAAGGTTCTTTGGAACTGAGAGTTGGTCTAGAGATTTATTTTTTCCTCAACCCTGCTTTATCAGGCAATCCGTATGGAGAGCGCTGTTTTTTTCCAGGCAATTGCAAATTAGCAAACATATAATATGACATTACAGGAGGAAGAAAAACTGTTACTACTAGAACTTTCTGTAAAGGTTTTAAAGTGTTTGTTGCATTTACATTGTCAAATACAGTGGCCAGATGATGTACACACCGTATGGCTGTTAGCTTGCTGCATCCTTCTGGCTGATTGTTGCAGGTGCTCCTAAAGAGTAGTATTTAAGCATTTCGTAAACTGAGCCAGCTAATGGATAAATGTGTCTAGAGGTTAGGGATTAGATGTTGATATGAATAAGGAAAATCTCATAAAAGTAATCAATGTAGAATACTTTTTTTGCATATGGAAAACTCAGACTGTCTGCAATAAATATCTAAGCTTACTTAGCATCCAGGTTTTCTTTTTTCCATGGTAAGTATGAAGAAGCAGATAATGAATGCTTGTTTATTTAGCTGTGCTTTCCAAAGAGATCAGAGGATCTCCACAACTGGAAGCCAGTGCTTGTATTTCTGGCTACATTTTCAAGGTGTTGCCTGAAACTTGTTGAATTTTAAATGATTCCTTGCTGTCTGAGATGCTTTCTTTTCTTTGCTTACCACCATAGCAACAAAAGTCAGATGATGAGCTGAAAGTAACAATCTCTTCATGTACTGTATGAAAAAGCAAAATGCAGATGTGTTTTTAATGAGGGTGTGATGTCAACTCTGCCATGTCTCTTCTGTACTTGTCCATTAATTGAAAATTTGTTTTGACTTCAGACTGCTATAAAACACATCTTTGGTCTGAGGTTTATACATGGTAAAGTAGCAGAGAAGATAATAGTGGGTCTCTGGAGACCTTTCTTGTGAGAATCTTTTTACTAAATTTTATTTCATTCCTGGTTTATCTACATGCAAAACAAACTATAAAAGAATGCCAATGGGATGTTTATAAAACAATACAAATGAAAGTATCCAAATCATCAGTGAAAAAGCAATTAGTTTTTCTAATACCCACAAGAACATAACAAGTACTAGTTGTGAAGCATGAGGAAGAGGCAATCAGATTTAGTTTCTCATCCTCTTAAATGTAATCAGTGCATTTGGTCTTGGAGTATGGTAGTAATGGATTTTTTTTTTTGTGTTGGTTTTGGTTTTTTTGGTTGTGTGGTTAGGTTTTGTTTTTTTTTCCTTGACAATTCTTCACTCCTTTTTTTTTTCTTAGTGAGCTTGAGAAATTAATGTTTGAGCACTTGCACTGTGTCCAGGCCAAGTAGGTTTACTTTCTTTGTAACTTACTAATAGAATGTGTGTTAGCAGTGTACCTCATTCAAGAAATTACTGATTTCAGCATAATGATTTTAGAGTAATGATGGGCATGCTTTGATTCATGCTCATCTCAAGTACAGAAGGTCTGTTGTGGACTCCAGACAACAGAAGTTGGAACATTTTTTTGTTTAAATATGAATAAGTTCAGGAGTAGGAAGATTGTCAGTGGGCAACAGTTTTTAATGTATCTTCCTGGAGGAAAAAGGAAGAATTTTTTGAAGTTGTAAGTGGCATAAATATTTAAACAGTCACTTAGATGGAATTGGAAAAGCTTCCTGAATTTAAGATATTCCCTAATTTCCTAAACCTTCATCTAGACAGATTTAAGTAATTTGGTTTGTATTCATATGTTTTCATGCAAAGTAGTTGGTACAGCCTTTTCATAACTTGTCCTATGTCCTATTTAGCATCAATTAAATTGTATTGAATGTAGTATGAGAGAAGTACCTGAATAGAAATATAAAACAATATTTTTAATATAATGCAAGGCATATTAGTTCTATTAGTAAGTTTCTTTTGAATGAGGTCCTGGTTTAGTTTGAGGAAATAGGTCTTTGGTGATCACAAAGCTTATGTCTCCATTTCTCCAGTACTGTCTACTTTAACTGTAATGTACAGGGCATATGTTTTAAGTGAGGAGGTGGAAATTGGAAAGCTTATTTCTAACACCATGTAGGAAAGACTAAACTAAAAATATATGCACATTATTGCTGTGAAATCAAAGGTCATCTCTGTGTTAGCAAGTAGTGTGGTACCAGAGGAAGGGAGCTGTAGATTGGAACTGCTGGTGCTGAGGAACAAGCACCCATGCTGTGTGCCTTTTTGAAAGCTTGGTTTTGCATTAGCTTTTAGTCTTGTGGGCAGGAGCACCTGTCTGAGGTTGGACAGCACTAGAGATGTTCATGCAGTACATCTAGTTTAGATTTACCTTAAAGGAATCTATTTGTGCCTTTCAAGACTGCTGTAAGATGTGAACCAAAGCATTACAAGTGGGAATAATCAGATTTATTTTAAGAAAGTGCTGCTCATCTTGACTAACATAGCTGTATGAGACACACCCAGAAATGTGTATGTATGAAATTTGATTCTAATAAAATTCTGGATTCTAATAAAGAGCATATTCTTGCAATCAGATTAGTATCTGAGCATGGATTTATGCATCACATATTTGCTGGGCAAATATACCTGAAGGAAGTAACTTGCTAGCTAGACCTAATTTTCTCAGCTCATGTAGATAAACATAACACTTCTGTAAGAATTTCACTGATATTTTTCATGCTTTTAGAGAGCAGTTAGCAGAGGCGACTCAGAACAAAGAATGTAAACCTGGCTTTGCCCAAGTCAGCTATGAGCTCTTGACTTGAGAGGCTTGTCCTGCGTTTTGCAAGATGTTGTCCTTTCCCCATCTGCTGCTGTTCCAACTGCCACAAAACTGTCTGGGTGGTTGGTTGGACCTATTTCACATGTTTTGCAGGGCTTCACTTTCACAATCCTGATGGAATTAGGGAATCACTCCTCCTGTCAGCTAATAACAACAGTTTTATCTTTCCCCTTGCATTTCTAAATTTGCAATAATTTAAATTTACGTACTCATGCTTTCTACCATTTTCTATTTTGAGTCTTGACTTTTCCTTCTCTCTTCCCTCTTCCTCTCCCTCTTGACTTTAATAAAAACATTTTACTGTGTGGAATGTGTGCTGAGCTTTTTGGCGTGTTTGTTGGTTGGTTTTGGTTTGTTAGTTTTGTTTTCCCCCAGAATAAGTAACAAATCTCAAAAGCAGGGTTGCTAGACAAAGCCAGAGTGCTGCCCCTGCACTCAGTGTCAGTCTGCATAGTGCAGGAATAGAGGTAGGCAAAGAGAGGCTTTTGGCTGCTTTGTCATTTCCTATATTCTGCATCCACTTGGGGCCACAGCAAAACTCTTGGACCATAGGAAGCAGATAATGTGTGGTAACAGAAGAGGCTGCTCCCAGTTTCTCTTTTCCGGGGGCAGGAGCTGGGCTTGGGCAATGTTGTTCCAAGTAACACATGATACAGGGATTGGCTGTCTTCCATAAGTAATATTCCTTGGGGCCTCTCAAATACTTTATTTTCTCAGGCCTCAGTGTAATGGGAAACAATCTCCTCTGCTTCTAGGACTCAGTAACTGACATGTGACATGACAGTAGCATTGGGCCAGGCTCTTCTTTGAGAGGAGATAATCCTGGGGAAAGTTTAAAATCAATCTTCTTTAGTGCATCACTTGTAAGTATTTAGGAAGAATGGGATTTCTTCTAATTAAGTTTTCAAATACAAGAGTTTTCCATGAGAAAAGCATAAACTTTGGGTCTCCGAACAAATACAGTGTGCAGACAGTGTTTAGCCTGAGCATGTTTCAGATAGGTGTTATATTCACATTTCTACATACGGAAAGAATCTGCAAAAAGTCAGTCTCACTGGGTAATAATATTGAATAGTGAAGCATACAAGCACACTGATCTCCAGAGACAACTTGAAATCTAGAGGGAATACACCCATGTTTGCTGCATGACAGTGCCAGGAGGATCTCTGTCATGAGAAAACACAAACATCTGGCAAGTTTCAATCTGAAATACACCCCAAGCCTGTAAGACATCAGAATGATCAGTGTGTTAGAGCAAAGGCCTTTTCAGTACATAAAACCTGCATTTGCTGTGCAGGTAGAGGTGTATTTCAAGAAAAGGTAATTAAAATGGGGGAGGGTTACATATTCCCATTTTGTAATGAGCAATGAAGACCTATGTCCTGTACAAATAATCTGACCAATACTAAAAGATGAACTTCCATGTATTTCAGGGTGTATGTTGCTGTTGTGGCTTAAGACCACATTGATAATGAAGAGACTAAATGGAGATTGATGCAAAAACACTTCAATCACATATGCTCATTTTTACAAGTTCAAGGATTTCTGTTCCCTGCAGGAAAGAGAGTGGTCTGGCAGAGAAGTTGGATGTGTCAGCATAAGGGTTTCTGCTGAAATGTGCTCAGCCTGAATGTGGGGCTGCAGGGTCCCCTGGGAATCTCCTTTTGATTTCTCTTTTCTGGAGTCTCATTTGTTCTCTCTTGCATACCCTTTAGATCCCCAGGAGTCTCCTTGAGCTGAAGTTTTTCCATCTGTGTGTCTTCCAGAGTGTCTTTCAGAGTGTCTACTCAGTTTTACTACTCAAAAACCTCTCCTGATGTGTCTTCTACCCCCGTGGTGGCCACTGTAACTCTCACACAAGTACTGGGGTGCTATGGGCAGCAATTCTGGCCACATTGGTGTGTTTGTCCCAGTGCTGGAGCTGGCTGTGACTGGCATGGAGTGACTCAATGGTCCTCACTCAATGGTCACCCTGCACCTCCTCACCACCTAAACTGTACTGGTTTTGCCTAATATAACTGTGATCCATTTTACTTACCAAAATATTTCCATAAAATGTTTTCTAGTATAATAGCTTTTCAGTAACTGATGTTATCTAAACTAGAAAGACAGATTGAGGGAGAGAGAAGAAACCAAACACAGTGAGGTAAGGCTACCTGTCTGTACTTGTTGGAGGTTATCATCTGAACCAAGCACAGACCACAGTCTACTCCATTTAGCACAGTGTCACTGGGTCCTGATGCTGCCTCCTTCGCTCACAGGAAGTTAATGTGGCTCAGCATAGCTGTTGATACCATGATTAAAGATCCTAATGTGAATTCTGATGGCTTGAGCAGTGATGGTGTGAAATGCCACTATCCATTGCTAGCAGCTGATTCCTGGGGCTTACTGCTGCAGGGGAGCACGCTGGCTAATACAGTTTAATATACCAAAGAATGGTGCTTTGAGAAGCAGATTCACATCTGCTGCCTGCTCAGCTGTGACAGTCATGTCCCTCCAAGTTTTCTGCGAGATAGCTGGGAGCAGTAACACCTTCAGCCACATGAGTGAAATTCCTCAGAATCTATATAAAAAATAGGGGCATTATGGGGAAGAGGCAAGCTAACGGCAGATGAGAATATCCTTCAGTAAGTTCATTGTGCATTAAAAAGTAATGCTATTTGGTTTACTTATTTTCATTTGTTTTAAACATCTGTGAAACTGTAACACTATTAGTGGGTAGTGAAGTGCTGTTAATACCCCAAAATCCAGTTATCTAATTCCCTTTATGGAATTTATCTCTGTTTAGTTTAGAATTGTTGGATAGTTTCCAACAACTGATTTGGTGCAATGTACAGGTGCATTTTTCTTTGAGATAACAGCAGAAGTGAAAATACATTATATTAAATAGATTTTAACATCAGTTTCATGTGTTAGGCCCTTTTTAGAAATTATTAACAAAAAATGGTAGAAAAATTGGCAAACAAACTTAAGTACAGACAGTGGGTGTTAAGGTAATATTGATTACAATGGTACAGTGTAGTGGAAATGGATGGTGTATATTCATGCTTCTTTCATCTTTGGTTAACAGGGTGGGATACTATCTGTATAGGTATATCTTAGAGTGATCCAATAAAGCTTAAAAATATTTCAAAATCCTTGGAAAGGGAGTGATTTGAATTTATATGCATATGTTGTTATCTGTTGTGACTGATACCGTGCTTTTTGCTATCCAGACTAAAACTTCAATAGAGTTCTGCAGTAAGACTAATTTTTGAATGCTCTGTGTTTGAAATTATTTTGTTTTCCGGTATTTGATTTAAAACAAGACCAGCTCATCCATGACATAGCAATTAAGTAATGAGAGAGAGAATGAATGAAGGCAAAATGAGATAATCAACATATATAAGCAGTTAATCATGCAGGTGTCTTACATGCACTGACATGGAGGATTTCTAGTTTTGGTAGCTGTGGCTCATGAAGGAGTCTTTCAGTACTGAATAGGTCTAGATTTGGGAGTGTTGGATTAAGGTGAATTTCCCCACAGCTGTTCCACCTGACTGCCAGACACTGAGACTTTGAACACAACACAGATTCAAGAATTATATTTAATTCTATAAAGGGAGTTTGAAGATAAAATTGTGGTGTTTGTGAAGTCCTTAAATACATCAGTGGAACATAGTAGAAATGTTCACATATAAAGTAATTACTTTATATACCAGATACTAGTTAGATACTGGTTTGTGTTTTAAAGTATAGGACTGTACAATAAACATCAGGATGAAAATAAGTTCACAGTGAACTCATTGACTGCGATGTGCAGGAGTCCAGGTGGTGAAAGGTAGTATTTTACTGTTTAATTAGGAATTGTACCATAATATACTAGAACTCGATTTTACTGGATGCCTTGAGTCTGGCATTTCCTCCTTTTGAATATCTTGTTTAACAGCCATCTCTTTATATGATTTTGTGGATGCAATTTATTTTTTATATAATGGTAGTGCCCATGGGCTAGATCAAGATCAAAGACCTGTTGTACTAACATGCATATAAGCACAATTTCTTTGCTGTTAACTGTTTCTCAACTGGAACTTCTAATAAAGTGTCATCAAACTAAAGCTCCAGGGGGAACATGTCATGTTACGGCTGCTTCTAGATTAACAGTGCTGCATTGCTGCATTAAGACTTTTTTAAATAATGATATTTGCGTTCTTGGGAAGAGACTTGGCTTACAGAAACGTCCTTGAAGATGTAAGAAAACTGTAAGGAGTGTTGAAAATGAAGGTCCCTGTAAGAACAAAATTGGGTTTGTTTTGTTGTTTTTTTAGTTTGTTTATGTTTTTTTGGGTTTTTTTGCAGGGTAGTATAGGGGCAGTTATGCTGAATAACCTTTTTCAATTTTTTCTTTCCTATGAGATACTTAACTGAGCGGTAGGGGGCTGCAGCAGTTCTGAAGAAAATGTCAGGTTTTTTTCTTTGTCTGCCTGTGCAATGCAAAATCAATATAAAGAACATAGCACCGTGACTGGAAAAAACATACTCTTGAGCATTATCCGCATTCAAAAGATAGAATTCTTAATTTATTGGAAGCAGTGTTTAGACCAAATCCCAGGCTGAAGTTTTCAGTACTGATTCTTAGATAACTTCTCTTCAATGGTCAAAGAGGAGAAGCAAAAATACCAGGCTTCAAAGATTTAATTTATGAGGAAAGATTAAGAGGCTTATTTTGACTGAAAGTGGAATATATTTTATGGTGTTTTTAGCAAAACTTACACATTTAGGGAGAGGATAGCTAATGTTAAATGAACTCTTTGCTGGAAGAAAAGAGGAGGTAGAATCAAAACAGATTAGGAAAGTTTGAGAAAAAGGCAGCTCAAGGGAAACATTTTTACACATAGACCAATAAATGCATGGAAAAAATACTGGAAAAGTTATTGAAGCATGAAGCATTGGTAGATTCTAAAGGCATCTCGTTTTGTTTCTGAGAATAAGAAGATACAGAAATGAAGTAGTCGAATAGAAGTGAGGAAAGCATAGATAAGGTGCCAAGTTTTTTTTCTTTTCTGGAAATTTAAGTACTCAATAAGTATAAGGGAAATGTATTTTAAAGTAAATTATTCTAGTTTGCAAAAACATCATTAAGAGATTTGAACCTCTCATGCATCATATGCCTGCTGTGATGCACTTAAAGTATGGTGAACATGTGAGCTTGAAGTTTTGCTGGCTGTAAGTGTAGAAAAATCAGATTGTAGTGCTTAACACTTGCAGCTTCTTCCAGTTTCAGGGAGAGGTTTTGTTATCTTTTCCTTTGTTAGAATTATCAGCGGTATGAATGTAGCCAACTTAACAAGTGTATTGTTACTGGGAAATACATGTGGACTGCCCCATGAAACGTACCCAGAACCTCTTGATTTCTGCAGTAAGCAGATGCTAGCGTACTCACTGTTTTCCATGAAACACAAGATGAATATCACTGGGAGATAAGTCCTTGTAATTTTTGGATTTTTCTCTAGGGAAATGATCTTAAATTTGTATTGATTGTTTGCCGTTGGTGCAAAAAAATAAATAAATCTGAAGTTTGTGTTTCCTGTTTGCTGAAATGCATGCAGATTTGTCAGGGAATAGCGTTTCTCTCTTGTATCACAATCTTAAGTAAGGAAACATACACAAAGAAGCTATGGTGTGTTTAGGTGCTTCATGATACCTGCACAAGCATATGCTCTTTAATCAACTCACTTTTACTGTAACTGGCTGATTCCTGACTGGGGCAGGGGAGACAGGTGGCATGAGCTACCTGATATTCTACCCTAAACAACTCTGTGCTCTCTAGCAGGTCAAGTGTCTCTTGTCTAGCTGGCAGACTAAGCAAAGGAAAGGAAATGAGGGGGAGGGAAAGAGGAACCTGGAGAGACAGTTTTGTACTGTCCCAGATCAGTTGATCTTGCTCTGCCTGAGCACCAAATGGCTGCAGTAAGCAAGCCTCCACAGTACAATCCTGGAAATGGTGCACAGTTGCAGGCTGTCCTTTCAGAGTTGTAGCTGGGGACCTCCATCTCCCAGCTGGAAGAAAGAGAGGGAGGGAGAGAGATATCCATCACCAGTCCAAGTTCCTGCTTTGGTCCCACCAGCAAGGGTTCAAGGATGTATCAGTCATCATCTTCCTACTATCCTTGCTCCTCCTCAATTTATTCACCCTTTCCTTGGGTCCCTCCCCTAGACTGATGGGGAGGAGTAAGGCACTTGATGGGATGTAGCAACCAGCATAATCTTGTTAGTCTTCATTAGCATATGCATGGATGTTACCCATTATAAGCAAATGGGTTGCTTATTGGTCAACTGCTGTGGGGGATAGGGCTGAAGCAAGACCTCCCTGCCTTTGCACAGCTCCTTCCCTCACCTGCACCCTGTCCCACTGTTCAGTGGCCTCAGCAACCATCACAAGCAATGACTGAGCCATCTGTTCCCTGCTTAGCACCAGCAGTTCTCTACAACTCCCTAGTTAGGTACTAGGTTAGGTACCTAATTAAGTTAATGTAACAGTGGAGAAAGCAAGTCACTCTTCCTTACTGTTCCTTATTTCCTCCTGTAGGTCATGGATATGCTAACTAATATCGTTTTCTAGACTATCCATCCCTTAATATTCAGTGGAAAGAAACAGGCATATTTAGGGTCTAAGACATCCCAATACTCATTAGGTGCCTAAAGTGAGTAAGATGGATGTGAAGACACACAAAACGCCGTGTTTTTTCTACATGGACTCTCTAAAGGGGAGGTCTTTAGGTGTCTGAGCAAGACACATAAAATTAGGTGAGCTGGACTGCATGTTTATTTCCTTTGCTATATCACCTCCGTGAAACTTACCTTTATTCAACCAAATAGCAGGAGGATTATAATACTTTTATTATTTCTGCTTCATGGATTAAGTGTTACCTGGCCTGGAGTTCATCAGCAATGTTTCCTTTTAGACATCGAGATGGCCCCTGGCTGCAGGAGGCTGCTGCTGCTGTCTTGCCCTGGCTGTGAGAAGATGTTTCCAGCACAGTGTTAGAACCTTAGTATAGTTGTTCAGGATTCAGTGAAGTTTGTGACCCGTTGGCTATTAAAGACATATTGATTCTGCAGTTTTAAGAACTGCTTAGATGCCTTTTGCATATGAAAATTTTCCTTAGTCATAGGGCACATTAAATTATTATTGAAGTTCCTCTAGTTCCATATTCACACGTCTATATGTAGAGAACTCTATTTATGAAATTGAAAGTTAATGCTAGAAAAGTATCACACGAAGCTGGAAAACCGCTAAAACAAAGCAATCCTCTCCACCCCAGCCTCCACCAAGTTCAACTGTCTATAAGACAATTTCAGACCCTATCTATTCAGCTGCTTTGTATAAACTCAAACTTAAAAATTAACAGCAATTACAACTAAAAGTTTTCAGTTGAGGCTTTTATTAAAACACAGGCATACACCTGCTCTAGATAGAAAGGTAAACTTGTTTAACTGGGTACAGTTCAGGATGTAAATAAAATCTGGTCATTTAAAACCCTTTTAATTTATGTTTCTGTGTTCCCAGCTCTTTGAACCTTGCCTCAAAATGTGATTATCTTGATAACCATTATAAAATGTTATGACAAATTACAACACAAAATATAATACAATTTAGTGAAGGTTTTAAATTAAGTAGTTGTGTTTAATGACTTGCAAGCACATCTGAACAGAGTCCAGTCAAAGTGTTCTGTATTGCTACAATATATGTAGATCCATTGCACCAAGAACCACGAAATGTGAAGAAAAAACCCAAAATGCTTCAAAATGTCACAGACAAAATTGTGTTTGAGCTTAAGTAACATACTGAAGTAGTAGTATTTATATGTTAAATACTAATATTCACCAAGATTTTTGGTGAAATGGGATGTTTCAGTGCAAGACTTAAATGGCTGGGGGTTTTCTTGGTTCTTTCTCTTTTAGTCTGTGGTAACACTGATGTAACAAGTTTGATTTGATACTTTTGTTTTTACTTAGTAGACCAACAGGATAATGTAGATCTCAGTTCATAGCATAATGTTTTGTTAGCTGGAACGTATGGTTTATATGAAGTGATTGAAATGGTGTTTCTGGACAGTAGAGCATGCTTGAGTTCAGACCCTGTGAACAAACTCATTGAGTTTCTGTAGCTGCTGTCTGATTCAGGTCTTCCAGGTGCTTGTGTAATAAGGGTCTTTATGGAGAATTCCCAGATTATAATATCATTTAGGTTTTTTTTTGATCTTTAAAATGTTCCACTAGCTATTCACGTCTGCTGGAAATCACAACTTAGGTTGGTGTCTTTTAGTCATGCTGTTAATTTTGGACCCGGCTTTACCTTTCTTATGCATACTGCTGAAGTAATCCATCATCATGCTAAAGCAAGGGTAATTTAATCCATCACTGTTGGATGTTGATACAGGGCTGTAAGGGGAATGCAAGTCATCTTCCTGGTAGTAATCAAACAGCTGTGATACATGCCACTTTAAGCTTGTATCATCCTATAATAGATGGTTTTCTTCTACATGGGAGCCTGCTACAAAATCTTCTGACAGATGGACTGTCTTGCAGAGGTTTCATTTTGTGGAGTTTAAGGCTGTGAACTAGTTATTGACAAATACTATATCATCAGTTCCAGTTGAAGACGCAGACTAATAAGTGGAACATTGGCACTAATCCTTATTTAATCAGCCTTAAAATGGTAATTTCAAATTGATGAGGGCATAGGGAATAGATTTTTATACTTTTAAAGTGCTACTAAAAATACCAGGGATATGTGTATACAACCCAAGGATGAAATTAAAGTGCATTCTGCATGTATGGTGAGTGAAGCATGCTACAGAAAGCTGAGATCTGAGTCATACTGAGACCAAAGAATTGGTTTAAAAACAGTGCAATCCCTCTTTGAGTTTCATAGTGTTCCATAGAGCACTATTGCTTTATCTTTTTTATTTGGCTTTTTTTGTTACTAGAGTCATTTCAAACACAGTTAAAACATGCTAAAGCATTGAACTTTAGCTTGCTACAGGTTTTTTTATATTAAAGCTTCATAACTCCTGAAAGTGAATTCAATTACCTATCTAATACAGCCTCACTACTGACAGTAATTTCCCAGTCTACCTTACTGTATATTTAGAGAACCTAAAGGTTATAGTTAACCCTTTTGGTTTGTACAACATAACTCTGATTCCTATAATGTATTTATTTAGCAGGCTAAAATTATTTTTATTCTTAAATATGAGCAATAAGTATTCATATAAAAGTGAAAATACTTCCTAACTGCTTTCAGTGTTTCAGCACAAAGAAACACACTGCAGCAGGGGAAGACTTCTTGTCTGTTCAGATGGAGTAATACAAATACTGTGTAAGCTCTACTGAGTACATTAGTCTGCAAACACCAATCTCAGTCTATTTTGAAGCACACTTTGGTCAGCCATGAAACATGTAATAAGCATGCAAGTGCTGTTTTGAGGTTGTTTTTTGGAGTTTCCTAACTTGAATATTTTGTGATTTGAGGTTTAGCTAAATACAGTTAATTAGTCAGCTAATGCTGGAAAGTAGCTCTGTTGAAAGCTGAACTTGGAAATGTGAATAGACACCAAATGAAAGGGTGATATAAAAGGATGCCCGCAAGATATTTAAAGTACAGTAGCTGCATCATTTTACAGTACTGAGCTATTTGAGTACAAACATTAATCTAACTATAGCAGAAAACATTCAATCTGGGCTGACCTGCACTGACAAGAACTGGGTGAATTCATCCAGTGCTGAAGACTGTGCTGCTTAAAGGAGCATTCTGTTGGCACTTGAGTTACTTAAATTAATCTAGGCTATAATAAGTTGTTCTGCTGCAGCACAGACTCATTCTGAGACAAGAATGAAGAATACAGTATCTAGAAATGATCTCAGTAATTTTATGTAAAGATAGTATAATCTTGCTGTTATCCACATTAACTACTATTGGCAATATTTTGCCTGTTTTGCGCGTAAATAAGTATCAGACTGCATCAGGAGTAACTTGCAGCAGTTTGAGACAATTCAGCCAAGCAATTTGAAAGAGCAGCAAAAAAAGTGAATGTGTTAATGAACTTAACCTTTTATTTTCCTCTTTCAATTCTTGCTCCAAACCAGCAAGCAGAGTTAGAGCATGTTTATAAAGCTTCTGATAGATGGTACAGTAAATCTTCTAGAGATCATTTTGCCTTCTTAAAATATATTTAAATTGATTTTTTCTTACTTCAGTGAAATAGCCAGTAGATTTACCTTTTTAGCTAATCAAAGTGTGCATCTAAACTTTATTTTCAAAAAACAATACCAGGAATACTGGGAGATACAGAAAGCCTAAGGCAATTGATCTGACACTGGAATACTGAAGATAAATAATATAGATAAAGAGAAATAGGTTACGCCCTGGTGTAAGTAGTAGAATTTTGAGGGCATGTAATAAGCTTATGATGTGCCCTTCTCCTTTTCTCTTTTGAAAATAACTCAAGCCTAACAAGCATCCATGTATGCAAACACACAAACAAGGCAGTATTATTTAAAAAAAAACTCTTGGGATATATTGGATTTGACCACCTCCTTTGACAGTATCATGTTGTGAGTAAAAATAGCTAAATGCTGGCAACAAGCAATTAAAGGTCCCCTTTATTGTCATCTCTTTTGAAAGTACAGCCATGATATAGCCATTTAGACCACAGCTATTTCACTCTTTCTGCTTCTCTGTCTACCTTCTGCTTCTGATGTCCTCTCATTAGAGGTAAACCTAGGCACTGTGTAATGGACCCTGTTTTAGCGTATTATCCTTCTTTTTAGAAAACAGTAAACTATACTTTGTAATTGCTCTCTAATCTTTGACTTGAAAGTGATTGTATGTCATATCCAAATACTAAATTTATATCAAATAATTTGCAGAAGGAGAGCAAGGGGGAAAAGAAGTGAGAATTTGATAGACTGGCCTTGTATTTTGTAGAATGATGCTCCTTTTCATCAGTGGCTTTGGTAACACATAAAAAAACCCCAGAATGACATGAACAGAATGTTAGTCCTATTGATGGTGATACGCCTGTCTGTCCAGGCTGGAAAGGACAGATGCCACTTACAGAATTCTGCTTATATTTTGGCTGGAACCAGTTTCATAAACAGAAAATGTACAAAACAACACAGGGAAATTTCCTTGATCAAAGTTGAATACATGACACTAGTAAGCTCTTTCCTTTATTTCTTCCCCATTGCTCCTGGGCAAACCACAAAAGCCTGTCTTGTTTCTGTGACTAATTCACCACAGGGTCTTATGTTTGTTTGTTTTTGTAATTACTTAAATTATGTGTAGACAGTAACTGGTTGTTGGCTGATGAAGACTAAGATTTTAAAATATATTATTCAATACCAATGATTTTTACTTACTGAGCTTAGTTTTCATTAATATTTTTCATCACTTGTCATTGCATTTTTCCTAACACAGGTTTTATAAAATGCTACTTAAAAATATACTATAGTAACCGGAATAGAATAGTTCTAGATCTTGGTTCTGTTTTTAAAGCCAGAGGATCAGAATGTTAGTGAATTGGTTAGTTACTGGGAAGTGTGGTAAGTTGTTTGAATTTGGTGTTGTGGCTCATGAGTTTATACAAGCATTGTAGAGGGTAGGTATTTATCCACCTCCTGTTCAAAAAGCCCCAAGTCACATTTTGTTGAACACAAAACAAGTAGACTTCATTATCTCAACACTGCACTTTGAGGATGTTATGATGATTGGTTGATTCATACCAGTCTACGGGTCCAACTAAAAGTTTGATTTGAACATAGAAAAGGACAGTTTAGCTTTTTATCACAGGAAATATTCCAGCAGCTCTAATAATTTACTCACAAAAATACAGAACTAAGCTTGTCCATGACCCTACTATACCATTTTTTTTCTTGTTGGTAATATGCAAGTGAAAACTCTTTTCCAAAGCTAGGTGGCTAGGTCAGTGGTCCTCAGAGTACACCATTGAATTCAGTGGCAGTTTTAAGATGAAGTGTTGTGTTCTACTTTTTTGAGAATATCTTTTGAGGTAATAACTCAAGTACAGTGGCAAAAAACATTTGGGGCTTGCGTTTAAAAGAAAAGCATATATTTAATCTTTTGTCCTGTGCTACAAACACCTTTCATAACAATTTCAGATTGTGAAGTCAATTGATCACTTTTTTTTTGTAGCTAGGCACTGAAAAGCCACTGTCTCTCTAACAAAAAGACAGGAAAGCTTCTTCCAGAGGCTTTGAGTTACTCAGACATGTCGTTTATAAACATTAAGCCTTATTTAGTGGGTCTAAAGTTCAAGCTTTTGAGAAAGCTTCCAAATTGCTACCCTGCCTAACTCATGAAAAGGCTTCTTATACTCTGGAATAGATAAGACAGCTGCAAGAAGTGTAGCACAGTGCCTGCTGGCAAGGGAAAGGGTTTTATTCCACATAATGTACTGTGTGGAAACTGCCAGAGATCTGGCTCACCCTCAATCAGGAAGTATCTCAATCAAGATAAGACCATGATAGTCAGTCTTTCAGCCTTCCAGGCGAAGGCTGCTAGCTATCTAGTGTTGCAATTGCACATGTTTATAAGGAGTAACTTCCAAGAGCTGCAAATATTTCAGATTAGCTATCAGGGAGCAATAATGGGACTTATTTGCTGACATTTTCCTGTCATCACTGTGAAAGTTAGGAGTCAATTTAAAATTTCTATGTCTTTTAAGGTGTTAAGAGGATACGCAGGCAGAAAAGAGAGGCTGGAGAAGTTGCTTACTAGGAGAAACCAGATTTTCTTGGTGATGTGTTGACAACCTTGAATGTAAATTCAGGGAAGTTAGTAATATCTTTTCCTTAAGTGGGAAACTTTTAATATTAGCCGAGTTTGTTCTCTAATCTTTGGCTCAACTGTGAGGGTTTTTTGAGAACTCTCCTACAGCAAAGCTAAACAGATTTTAAAGATACTAGTAAATCCTGCTTGTTCATACTGAAGTTAGTTCAAATTTAGATGAAAATATTGGTAGAAAGCTTGAGTGGTAAATAAATTTGCATCTCCTAAGTACACTCACTTTCAGCTCCTGTCTGATGAAGTGAGGTTTGGATAACAGATTAAATATAAGTGCAGAGTGGCTTGTTAGAAGCAGCATTCATCTCATGTGTCAGTATAACTGATATTCTAAAGCCTTCACTTTCATGTAAAACATGAGTGTCTTCAGCTGATATGTTAGCTGTAAAGGTATAAAAAGAAGTCTCAGTAATTAGAGGAGGTGAAACCTGAGTTCTGGAAAAGGAATTAATTTTGAGTAAAAACTCTTGTCTCGTACTGAAAGAATTGGTTTCTATGCTGATTCATGTAAGCATGTGTTCCTGTTGTGAAAGCTGAATATAATAGGTTGATGAGAAAAAGATTGGCTAATTTGTTTTACTGATGCTTAAAAGTATACATCATCTTTTTCAGGAGCACTAGCATATTATCAGCGTAATCAGATGAGTCACAAAGGCCTGACTGTCGATGTTGTATTATTAAACAGATAATTTAAATATTATCTCAGATTTTTTTTTTTAATCCAAGTTGTTCATAGCTTTGGAAAATATCTAGGTGTGATCTCAAATAGACAGTATAATTTTGCACAATTTCCATTGCAGCTTTTAATGCTTTTTGGCAGGTCTCTACCAAAATCTTCTCAAGGACTCTGACATTTGGGCTGTTCCTCCATAATCACGATACTGTTGCAGTGGTATGAAGTGTCAGTAGTTGTGCTATAATTAAACTGCATATAAAGTTAAGAAAAGGTTGGAGAGGGGGAGAGAAATTTTGGATGAGAACTGAAATGGCAAAAAGTTATTAACATTTTTGCTTCACTTAGCACTTGATGCATTCCATGAAACAAAGGAGGAAGCGAGAACTGCCTTCCACAGCACATTATTTGATGAGCTGGTATTTCAGTGTTGGGTTACCTTCCTGGCACTTTCCACTTGTCACAAAGCAAATCTCTACTGCATGTTCTTTCTCAATTGTATACCCAATTGTTGATGGCATTTTATCCAAATTTTGGAACTCGGGGAACAAAGTCATACAAAAACCTGATTGTGTCTGATGCACAGTGACTGACCTTCCTTTTTACTCCAGAGCCGCTGTGTTGGGCGTTCTCTATGCTTTAGAATTAGAGCAGCTTTCTGAGCTGCAGGACAGGGGCTTGGAATGAGCTGTGAGATATTACACAGCTCATGAGAGAGAAAATGAGAATTGCAACAGAGGAGGAAGATACAATTTTGCATGATCTATAATGCATCTGGAAAAATAAGTTTAAAATATGGTATTTTGACTCCATACTGACTAATACTAGGTTTAGATTTCAGGAAATTAATAGCTTTATTGCAAGATAATTTAGCAACTTATGGGAGAGACTTCATACATTGGGCACCTTGTTAGCAGCAACCTATCAGTGGCTTGATGCTGAATTGCTTTTAACTGGCTCTTCCTGTTGCTAGTACAGGATGTAGAAAATGTACTTGATGGAAATTCAAAAGACAGGCAGCCACTTATAATTGTGTCTGTTTCAAGTAACTTTATGCCTGCTCCTTTCTTATTTTAAACAAAGGTAAAAATGTAGTCATATGGCTCTTTGGCATTCATATTGAAAACTTCAACTCACTTCTTTGAAGATCTGAAGAGCTATCACTTCCATTTTCTTCACTAGGATTTTTTGACCTTTGTCAGTATTGGCAATGTTGGCTATGTGTATATTGTGTGTGTGTTAATTGTCTATGTATGTATGTTTTAGAAACTTCAAATTATAATGCTTAGATTGAAAAGAAACAAAACAAGGAAAATCTAGGAAAAAAAACAAATCAAAAACCCCAACCCTCAACAAAACAAACAAATTGTATTTTCTGAGAGTTTTTCCCAATGTTATCTTACAGTAATTAACTGATAGGGCCTGTAGGCTCTCTTCTGACTTCCCTCGAGAATCAAGTTTTAGGAAGGACACTGTTCGTTCATATGGGAGTACAGTCTTACATGAAGTCAGAAGTGTGAAGGATGACCTTCATAGCAGAACAGCAAAAAGAAGAGAAAATGATATGTAGTTGTTCTGATCAGGCTTGCTCTGAATGCTACTGACAAGAATATATTTCAACCCCAAAAGGTTCCCTTTCCTTTCTCCTCCCGTGGAAGCCCTTTTTCATCTCATCTCTGCATCATATCTCTTGTCTCTATTCCTTAAGCTTCAGCATGAAAATCATAAAAAGGCAGGAAGCTGTGACTATAGAAGATTGAAAGAAGTATGGGAGGATGCAACTGTTTCAGTCACCTTGGGGGGATGAGGCTTGCTACCACCTTTGGTTTTGACTCTTGGAGGATGCAATTACTTATTGGTGGACTTGAAAACAGTTTTGTTACCTAAAATTTAAAACTGGCTATATATTACTTTCAGTAGTGTCATTGTGGTTGTTTTAGTGAGGCATGCATTTCCTTTTCCCCAAATAAAAAATAAGTAAATATTTCTAACTTTTTTCAGAGTAACAAGATAAAAAACTCTGGACTCAGGCTTTCTGAGTCTTAACTGTCAACAGCTTTTTAAGGTTGGTTTTAGAAACCTGCAAATGGGATCTGTAATGGGAATGCATTAATAAAAAAGGTTAGATGTAACATTTTATGTGTGCATATCATCACTGCAGACCTTAGATGCCCTCCTGAAACACAGCAGAAAAAATGAGACACTATGTGCTATTTTCAGATGATGTAACTATGTTTTTTAACATAATGGATTACAAAAAAAAATGCTTAGGAAGCTTAGGAATTGCTTAGGAATTACAAAGTAGAAATATGTTTCAATTAACTTAATTTTGCTTGATACCGTTTTCTATGTAAGTTCTAATGTGATCATTGCTATTAGAGAACCCATGTTCTAAATTATTAAAAGTATAATAACTAGAAACAGATACCCTGTATTAATAAACACTTCCTGTTAGATCCATTTCATAAGTAATAGTTTAAAAAATCTGGTAAGAAAATCAGACTTTTTTAAATGTGCAATTTAATGTAACTAGCTTGTGATAATTTGTTGAGGTGTGCCCTGACTCTTCCATATAATAATCTTGGGAAAAGTCTTAATTTATATTTCTATCTACCTTCTTACACTCAAGGGCAGGAGAGATTGGCTGGATGTGCTAAACGAAAGACTTATGTAGTTTGAATAGAAATGCATTTGTAATATGTAGAATTCTGTATACAAATACAATAATGACAACATAAAGAGTGGAAAGAGCATTTCAAATAGCTCTCCATTAAAAAAATTGCAAGCAATTAGAACTGGAAACAAACATTTAATCAAGTCTCACTGCATTTGAAAATGCTTAATACCGAATCGTGAATTGTACCATTCCATTAACTGCCAAATAAGCATAATTTAGACAATTGTTCCAGTAGATGAGTTTGGGTTTTGTGATGCATGATGTAGGCACTCAACAGGGGTAGTATCACTTTGAATCTTCTCTTCCTTAAATCACCTTCACCAGGCAACCCTACCTTGATGTAGCTTATTTATTTATTTTGTTGTCAGAGTAAGAGGGCAGTGGAATGAGAAGAGTATTAAAGAGTTGATATCTGCACAGAAGTAGTGTTAGTGTTCTGTGAGATCTGTGCTATGTAATAATCACTACTCACGTGTTGTGTTATTCAAATTAAAATAAAACAAATGTAAAAAGATTTTCTCGTAGTGGACCGATCTCTATTAATGGATGAACTTCAGAATATATTCCAACAGCAAAACAATTCCAAAGAATTCTTAAAAAGAACATATTAGAAGATCCTGACAATTCTCCAGGCTTTTAGAAAATACAAAAAGCATAAAACCAGCATTAAAAGTGCACTTGATACTAAAAAGCAATGGCGCAAGAGAATTAAGTCCTTGTATACAAATTTTGAGCTTGCTCTGGAAGTACCAGCTCAGCGAATAACCCATAATATAATTGCTTTTCAAGAAGATCAAGGAAATTAAGCTGTCAAGTTATTAGAATAGCACATTCTGAGGACACAAAACAGGTATGGTAACCAATATTAATATGCTGGCTTATATCAAAACAAAAATGTGGCAAATGTGAAAGTTTTTAATTTTGACACATCAAAGCTTTTGCATCCATCCGGAATTGTTTCCTGTTTTCCACTAATCATTTAACTTTTACAGCATTTTAAAATTTATTATTCTCTTTTGAATGAAGTTTTTTTTTTAAAAAAAGTAGCCAGCAGATATTCATATAATTGCAAGTGTCAGTTGTCTCATCATGTGCATCAAATGCATTTTAAATCCATAAAACAGTATTGAAGTTCAAGATTTAATTCTCCTTTATCCTTTTTCTGCTATAGTGATGCTGTCTGTAACCAAATATCGTATGCAGAGTTCAGAATTTATTTATTGTTAGGTTCACAACTTGCTTAAAAAAAACAGGAAAACTGATGCAGGTAAAAACTGTTACTGGACAAGTTATGAGTTTGGACTAATTACTAGTATATCACAAGTAGCAAATATTAATTACCAACCTGGCTTGCTCCTTAATTTCAGTAACAAAAAATGAAAGGGAAGAAGGGAAGCTTTTAAGGGAAAAATAAAATAAAATCTGCATTTGCTTCTTAAACTTTATAATTATACTAAAAATAATAAAATAAAAGAAGATGCTGTAGTCCATTTTCTCCAGTTTCTTTCTCTTTCTTTTTGGAAAGTCTCAGTTGCTCAGTTCTGTTGATGGGTAATGACAAACCTTGTTGGTCTTTTAGTAAGATTCATCTGCTTACCTGCGCTCTTAGACTAGCTGTGTGTATGTATGTGTGAAAAGTAACCACAGATGCAGATTGCAAGGGATGGCAGTGCGACTAGGAAGCAATCGTAGGTAAACTTGCAGGCTGAAGCAAGTAAAAATTAAAAAAAATAAACGTGGGTAGCTAAAAAGATTAATTTTGGAATCATCACGTATACTTCAAATGGTGCATCAGGACAATCGAGACTTGCTTATATTTCTTTCAAATATGGTGCATGTATTTTCGGTGCTTTTGCATTATTGTTTTTTTTCTGTGGTTACTTGTGGTTATATTAGGGCTTTTATTAAGTAAAATAATATAGACAGTTATTTCTGCAGTAGCGATTTTATTTATAATGTGAAAGTTAAATATATTTATTTAGCCTGATGATAAAATGTCAGTACAGCATACTGCCAACAGGGAGACCAGCTGCCAGATGAATTATCTGTGTCTCTTTGCCTCTTCTGGGGAAAGCAAAGAAAAACTGTTGTATGACCAGTGGAGAAGTCTGAAAAGATTTAATCTCCAGTTCAGTGAACAGTTCTCAGTCTTGAAATGGCACTCACAAATTTAAGTGAGTTTCCTGTGGAGTGTGGGGATTTTGTGTAATTTTTTACCAAATAAATTACTATCTTCAAATTTGGAATCATAGAATGGTTTGGGTTGGAAGGGACCTTAAAGACCAACTAGTTCCAGCCCCCCTTCCCTGGGCAGGGACACCTCCCACTAGACCAGGTTGCTCCAAGCCCCATCCAACCTGGCCTTGAACACTGCCAGGGAGGGGGCAGCTACAACCTCTTCGGGTAACCTGTGCCAGGGTCTTACTACCCACACAGTAAAAAAACTTCTTCCTAAAATCCAGTTTAAATCTACCTTCCTTTAGTCTGAAACTGTTCCCCCTTGTTCTGTCACCTTATGCCCTTGTAAAAAGTCCCTCTCCAGCTTTCCTGTAGCCCCTTCAGGTACTGGAAGGCTGCTATGAAGTCTCCCCAGAACCTTTTTTTTCAGGCTGAACAACCCCAACTCTCTTAGCCTGTCTTCATAGGAGAGGTGCTCCAGCTGTCTGGTCATCTTCATGGCCCTCCTCTGGACTTGCTCCAACAGCTCCATGTCTGTCTTGTGTTGGGGACTGCTGAACTGGACACAGTACTCCAGGTGGGGTCTCACGAGAGCAGAGTAGAGGGGAGAATCACCTCCCTCGACCTGCTGGTCAAACTTCTTTTGATACATTCTGGGGTACTGGTGGCTTTTTGAGCTACAAGCACACACTGCTGGCTCATGTTGATCTTATCATTGACCAACATCTTCAAGTCCTTTTCCTCAGTGCTGTTCTCAATACATTCTTCACACAGCCTGTATTTGTGCATGGGTTTGCCCTTACCCATGTGCAGTACCTTGCATTTGGCCTTGTTGAACTTCATGCAGTTTTCATAGGTCCACCTCTCCAACCTGCCCAGGTCCCTCTGGATTGCATCCCTTCCTTCCAGCGTGTTGACTGAACCGCACAGCTTGCTGTCATCTGCAAACTTGCTGAGGGTGCAACAGATTTCACCATCCATGTCACAAACAAGGATGTTAAAGAGCACAGATCCCTGAGAAATGCCACTTGTCACTGCTTTCCACTTGCACATTGAGCCGTTGACAACAGCTCTTTGACTGTGACCATCCAGCCATTTTATTATCCACTGAGTGGTCCATCCAGCAAATCCATGCCTCTCTTATCCAAGGAAGCAGTAGGAATGCAAGATCCTAATCTAACTTGATTTTGAAAGATTTGTTTCTGGTATTTGACAGGAGTGAAAAATAGTAAGGAAATACCTTACTCTTAGACATCTTATGCTTTCTTGTATGGAAACACAAAAGCCACTTCTGAGATGCTAAATGAAAGCCAATGCTAGATGTCAGAAAGTACAAGAAGTTGAGACATAGTTCAAGCTGCTTGCCCTGTGTGTTAACCAGCAGTGATTCTGAACGTGGTTTCCTAAGAGGCTTTGTGCATTCCTGTCTTTTCACCATCTGTGGGAAGTTGTGAACCATTAGCTTCAGAAGCATTTGTCTAAAGGGTAGAAGTCTTCAAGATATTGTGTCCAGAATTCCATGAAAGCAACAGTGGCAAGAGAATTGTAGTAACTGTCTATAGTGTGTGTGTGTGTAAGTTTATTTGTATTGTGTTTGAAAGCAGATAGCTCACTGGTCAGTACAAATATACCAGCTAGAAAATCATCTCTTGTCTAACAATGGTATGTGTTTTATCTCTTGTCCAATGGAAGTTCAATGGAAGAAATATGATTTATTTTTTTTATGCTGGAGATAAGACTTGATGAGTAAGGAAGGCAAATCTGTAGCAAGACAGTTAGTTTTGCTGTCCAAGGAAAACTTGTTTAAATCCTTAGTGAATTGGAGCACTTGGGAAAATTGTATTGTTTCCTTAGTAGAATAGTGAAGTCATAATTTAAGTTAAAAGGAGCTTCCAGAAATCATCTAGTCAAAGTTCCTGCTCCAAATATGTCTAACTAGGTTGCTTAGGGTCATATTCAGTCAAGTCTCAAACACCTTCAAGAACAGAAATCACACAACTTCTCTGGGTAGCCTGTTCTGGTATTTAATCACTCTCATGGTTTAAACAAAAAACCCCCAAAACTAACCCCTTTTTTCCTAATATATAATTGGAATTTCCTACATTTCAAGTTCTCCATGGCCTCTTGTCCTATCACTGCACACCCCTGAGAAGAGTCTAGTTCCATCTTCTCTGTATCCTCTGATCATCACTTTTCCAGGCTGAACAGACCCTGCCCTCTCAGCATCTCCTGGTATGTTTTGTTCTTCAGCCCTCTGCCCAACGTGGTGGCCTACCACTGGATCCACTCCAGTATATCAATATCTTGTACTGGGAAGCCTGAAAATGTATCCAGATGTGGCCTCATAGATGCTGCGTTGAGGAAAGCACACTCACTTTCCTGAACCAGCAGGCTGCACTGTTTTAGTACAGCCCAGGCTTTGGCTGGCCTCTTTTGCTGCAAGGACATACTGCTAGCCCGTGTTTGTGTCTACTAGGGACACAGATATTTTTTCTTCAATAAGGTGTTGTGTATTAGGACACAATTTAACTGTAACAAGAATTCTCGAGATGAAAAAGTAACTCATGTTGTTCAGAACACAAAAATACGAAATACACAAATTTTTGTACAGAAAATAAAAGCTAGTCAGTTTGGGGTTTTTTCCTGTTTAATTTGGTGAAGAACAACTTGGACAGACTTTGTGTTTCTTCTTCTTAATTTTATGCATTTGACTTGTCTTAATTAGATTTGTGATAAATATCACCCTATCAATTTTTTGGTAGAACATACTTTATATTCTAGAAACACTATCTGTAGGCATGTGAGAGGTTTGGTTTTTTATGTTCCCGCACCCCCAACCTACTGTGGATTTTAAAGCATTATGAAATGTTCTGTTTTAGATCACAGAAGCAGTAATTACTTTTAAGTTCATGCTGGACACTAGTTTGTTATTTCACCTTAAAAAATGTGTACTTTATTTGCCTAAGAAAACTTGAAAATACTTCCAATGAAATCGTGTTCTGTGTCTGATGATTCTTTTTCACTATTTTTACCTATTCATTAAAATCACCATCTGGGTATCTTCTTTAATTTACTTCTGAATCTCTTTGGAAGCCTCTTCTAACAGTAATACTTTATCTCATGCATATATAAAAACAGATGCTGACCAGAGAGCAGCTTATGGCTGACAGAGTGTCAGCCTTATGTGCAACACCTGCCTCACTTTTTTCATATGCTGTAAACAACAAGGTGAGAAATAAGCACACTACAGAGCAATTGAAGCACAACAGGAATCCTAGTGTAGTTGCAATATGGATAATTCAGTTTGAAACAAAAAAAAGCTCAAAATATACAAGTAAAACCAACAAGAGGAGTGTTTAGTCTATTTTCCAGCTTCACTTTCCAGTAATAACAAAGTTAGTTTACTGCATCTTTTAATCCAGGTATATATAGGTAGAAGGCTAATTAGTATTCAGTTTTCTTACAACAAAGATTATTGGTATTTAGATGTAAGTCTGTTGGTATTACTTGAGGTTTTTTCCAAACATTGAAACCCTTTCTGAATCACAGAAATATAGGGTTGGATGGGGTTTAAGTGTTCACTTATCTAAGTCCCCTGCATAGATGCAGAACCTGTATATTCGTTTTCAAGAACATTCAGTAAGAGAGTTTGCACAGTGGGTTCAGATCATCTCTTCCATTGCTTTAGTTCTTCTATAAATGGATTTTCCTTTGTGTCTTCCTGATAGTAAACATGACTCTTCCCCTGCAAACTGAGTCCATCTCTTCAGGTCCTCCAACAGAGGATAGGGAGAAGAATTGACCAACTGTTCTCACAGCCCTTTGTATATTGGAAACCTATGATCAGTCCATGAGGCCAAGCATTTGATGAGACACACAAAAAAAAAGGTTTCCTTTAACTTTTTGCTGTAAGGTATACATTTCGACCTACATGAACCTCTGAAAGCTTCTTCCTATGTTGATTTGCATCTATATTTAGTTAATGTTATGTGTTCTTCAAGGAATACCACATACCTCACATAGAATAAATATCTGCTCTGTGTTGGTCAGAAGCTGTCAAAATTGAAGGGTTTTGTATATATTTTAATGGATCTGGTAGTAGACAGCGAGCCAGGAATAAAGAACATTCAAAGCTGAATTAATACTTGTTCCCCTACTATGAGAATCTAGATCACTTCAGTGATTCTGTCTTGGCTGGTGCAAGTGTCAGCGTACTGCATTTGAGATTTCTTGTTTGGACAAATGCTAGTCTCTGTTTCAATATGCCCAGTTCCAAACTTAAACATCTTGATTAAAAAGTGCACTCTTTGTAGCACAGACATGTGTCCACTATTTTTTCTAACCTGCAAGTTGTAAAGTAACTTTCACCAATTTTCATTTTAGTAGGTTTGTTCCATTGGTCTTGGTGGACGTGGATTCCAAATGCTCTTTCATTCCCTTCTTGGAAGAGAATCCTTTATCAAACAGTGGAAGTCCTATCTTTGCACTCTTTGTGACAAGAATGCATGCTCTGTTATAGCTGGTTATGGGACACTACAAATGCTGACACTAAGAGAATAATTTCTGCAAAAAGATCTCAGCATCTTGTATTTCAGGCTATGAATGGTGACCTTATTTGAGGAAGTCCAATTTGTTTGTCTCCATGGCGCTTCTGCCTTCAGACAACATACCGAAGACATCTGTTTTACTGTGCTCTGCACCACAGGTTAGCTGAGCCATACTTATTCTAATAGTAATTTATCAGAAAAAAACCCAGCATTCATTTTTTTTAATATGTATTGCAGACAAACAGAACCATTTCATCCAATTACAGCAGCAGGTAATCCCCCCTCAGGTTCTTGTTTCTTTAGTTTTATTTCTGTCCATAATGCAATATGTCTGAATATACTTTTGGCTGTGGTGGTGCAGATGGTTGTTCATTTTCTATATAAAGGTGACAATTTTGTGTAAAATTAGTTTTAGAAAAAATCCTAATTCTAGGTTCTTCCTGAAATATATCTTCTTTCTTATATGAGCTTGTTATTTTTATATACGTATACCTCATATGCAGTTTATCTGGAATTATGTTTCGGATTCAATTCCATATCAGAATCATCACTCAGGTTTCTGGTATAATAGAAGCAGCACCAGAATTGGTGGTGTATTGCTGGTTAAAAGATGGTACAGCAAATTGACCTAGCCAGAATCCAAAGTCTGAGTATGGTTGCCATAATCTATCTTGGTACTTATGTTGTAGATGACATAAATATACGGTATCCAACAGTACATTGTTTGCAGTGGATCATTGGTACTTAGATTACATCGTCTTCTCCAGTAAGTGGTCAAGTCACACCGCCCAAGTCACAGAAGGTAAAGGTGGCGACTGGGAGAATCAAAAATCACCCACAGTAGAGAGAGATCAGGTTCAAAACTATCTAAGGAACTTGAAGGTGCACAAGTCCATGGGACCTGATGAGATACACCCTCGGGTCCTGAGGAAACTGGCAGATGAAGTTGATAAGGTGCTATCCATCATATTTGAGAAGTTGTGACAGTCCAGTGAAGTTCCCACTAACTGGAAAAGAGGAAATATAACCCCCATTTTTTAAAAAAGAAAGAAATAAGAGTTGGGGAACTAAAGGCCAGTTAGTCTCACCTCTCTGCTCAGTGAGATCATGGAGCACCAAGCTTTGTGGTGTGGTCAACATGCTGGAGGGAAGGGATGCCACCCAGAGGGACCTTAACAAATTTGAGGTGGGCCTGTGCAAACTGTCTGAAATTCAACAAGGCCAAATGCAAGGTCCTGCACCTGTGTTGGGGCAATCCCATGCACAAATACAGCTTGTGTGAAGCATGTATTGAGAACAGCTGTGCAAAAAAGGATTTGGGAATGCTGGTTGATGAGAAGCTCAACATGAGCTGGCAATGTGCGCTTGTAGCTCAAAAAGCCACCAGTATCCTGGACTGTATCAAAAGAAGTGTGACCAGCAGGTTGAGAGAGGTGATTCTCCCTCCTACTCTGCTCTCATGAGACCCTATCTGGAGTCCCCAACATAAGACAGACATGGAGCTGTTGGAGTGAGTCCAGAGGAGGGCCATGAAGACGTTGAGAGGGCTGAAGCACCTCTCCTATGAAGATAAGCTAAGAGAGTTGGGGTTGTTCAGCTTGGAGAAGAGTAGGTTCTGGGTAGACTTCATAGCAGCCAAGGGGAATGGTTTCAAACTAAAGGAAGGTAGATTTATACTGAATTTTAGCAAGAAGTTTTTTACTGTGTGGGTGGTGAGACACTGGCACAGGTTACCCAAGGAGATTGTGGATGTCCCCTCCCTGGAAGTGTTCAAGGCCAGGTTGGATGGGGCCTTGAGCAACCTGGTCTAGTGGGAGGTGACCCTGCCCATGGCAGGGTGGTTGGAACTAGTTGATCTTTGAGATCCCTTCCAACCCAAACTATTCTATGATTGTATTAACATTTTGTGTAAAATGTCATAATTGTCCTTACTGTTTAGAAGTAATGTGCTCTCTAAGTATTCTTACAGTTAGGATGATTAAACTGCAAGCATCAAATTTCTCTTAGGTCCTATTTTGAATTATTTAAGCCTGTGAGAATAACTGGATTTATTGTCAATGTCTAGCTTATATTTAGAGGTTTTTTCTAATCAAAATGAGCTGCTCCCTTTTTATACTTTCAGGTTCTGTGTAGTAGATGCAGTTACAGCATTACACACAATTTATATCCTCAAAGTAGAAAAGGAAGTATTTTCTTGACACTTTCCTATCTTTGTATCTCTCCATAAAATTCTGCTAGTAAATTCGATGCATGTGTGCTGGCTTCTCACATGTTAGAAAGATGTTGATAGTACCTTTAATGTGAATACACAATGACTATGCATGAAATGTTTTGGATATTTAGAAAGGGAAAAAGCTAAAATCTTTGTGTGAGATTCTATAGTTATTGTACGCTATGACCTGCAGTATGTGCTTATGAGAGATTTCTTCTGTGCCAAGCACTAGACAAGGCCTTAGGGACTGGCAGACTCCTGTTGTCCCCTATCCTCTATGCATTTCTTCTAGAATACACTGATCCTCTTTAACTAAAATTCCTAAGCTGTTTTAGGGCTAAGTCACCAGCAAGTGTAAAGTAGGAGAAGACCAAGATTATTTAGAAGTTACCTGAAGATTTAAAGCACCTCTTGGTGACCGTAGCTGTGATGGCCTGCTTTTCATAGCTTGCTCTCAATTCTGCAAACACAAATTATGTTGTGTATCTAAACAGTTAATATTAGCTCCTATCTAGCCACCTTACTAGGTGTATGTAAGTAATAAAGCTAGTTCAAACTAGTTTTGGGTCTCTGTTAGATCTTCCTCTGTTAGATCATGTTTCTAGGACACAAAAACACATGAAGAATTTAAGAAGCATATGGCTTCCAGAACTTCCACTGATTTTACTAGTATATTTCATGTTAAATAGCATATCCCTAGATGATTTCTACTAAAAGTTTCCGAATGTTTTGGGAGAGCCTGGTTGCTCTGTGTGGCAATAATAGTTGCCAGGATAAGAAATTGGTTTAGATTAGATATTAGGAAAAAATTCTTCACTGAAAGGGTTTATGTTGATTGTACTGATTTATCAAGCATTGGAACAGGCTGCCTAGGGTTGAGTGGTTGAGTCAGCATCTCTGGAGGTATTTAAAAGACTAGTAGATGTGGTGTTAGGGACATGGTTTAGTGATGGATTTGATAGTGCTGGGTTAATGATTGGACTTGATGATCTTAAAGGTCTTTCCAACCAAAAGGATTCTATGAAACATACAGTGACAAAACCCAGTAAAAATTAAAGCAGAATGGTGCCTTTTCCTTTCAATATAGGGTAATTAGAACATTCTGTATAATGCTTCATATTTTAGCAAATGATTTTATTAGATTTTTTTTCTATGAAATATACAGTGATAAATTGGTCTAAGTACTTTTAACTCCAAATCTCACAGGTTTTTAGCCTACATTTCTCTAACGAGTTCCCAAAAACTTCCTTTATTCTGTCATCTGCTTTTCTGCTGTTACAGCATGTCTTTTATAAACTTCAGGTAAGCCTTCAGATGTCCACCTGTTCACTGAGGATTTTCTTGGCCCCCGAGTAACCAAGAAGCTCTTTGACTAGCTCAAAATACATATTGATTATCAGACTGTGTTTTTACTTTCATTATAGGTGTTTGGTGTTTAGGGGGACACTGGTAACTAGGTAACATTTATATTTTTGACTGTATCGAGTGTGTTCTTATAGAATGAACAGCATACATCTTGTGCAAAATGAATTATGTGTAAATTTTGCTATGTACTTTTTAAAAGTTTTCAATATTTAGAAGCAACAACATTGAAAAATGAGTGGACTGACATCCTCAGCATTGCATTTTTCTTGGGTCAATTTAAATGAAAACTTAAGAGATTTTGCATTTTTTTTAATTTAATCTATTCGTCAGTTTTATTGAAAGTAATATAAAGTGACACTTAATTCTATCATATTTGTCTAATATGTAACTCAGCTGTCATGCACCCAGAGAGATTCTTTAGGGTGTTCAACTGTCATGTGTAATTTATAATACAGTTTTGTTGCAGGAGAAAGGAAAATTTAAAGCTAAATGTTTTCCTTTCTCTATGAATGTGGAGGGAAGGGAACCAATGGCAGTCTTTTTAAGACTCAATTTCCATATATTTGCTTTGATAATATTACTTTGGACTTCTATAACAAAAAGGTTCAAAAACGCAGCAAAAACCCACCATTCTTGCTAAAACATTCTCTCAGAAATTGTGTGCCTATACCATGCCTGCTGTTACAAAGAAGAGGTCAGAAACAATAGAATACATCTGATTATATCAAAATAACAGCTTACCCAGTGCAAATAATTATAAACACAGTATTTAATTTGTGTAATTCACTGAAAGTTCTGACTCTATCTTGGGCAACTCTCTTCCTAGGTCTTCCCAGGTGTCACCTCCAATACTGGGTACTCAAAATATTGAACTAAACAGTATAATTTACAAACAAATGAAATTAATCTTTGTGGAATAAAACAAATATGTCACCCATTAAGGGTAATTATCTTTCATTTTATCAGCTATTGCTCCATCCTAGATTTCTTTCTTTTCATACTTGTAAAGTAACAGATGCTACTTCTAGATATGATACAATAAACATTTCAATATTTTTTTAAACTTTTCAGAATTATGTTGGATTAGGAGAACTGATAGGAGAACTTTAAAAACGACTGAAGTACAATTTATTATCAAACCTTTATTTGTTAACAACTTAAGCAATCTGTGGCTGTCTCACTCCCACAAGAAATTCTTTTCTGTCCTTAAAAAAAATCTTTTAGAGTTACGACTCCCTCTGGAACTTGCAGATACATGGGAGAGAAACTTAACTTTGATTAACATTGTTTGCAGCTTTTCCTGCTGCTTGTCTTTTAGTAAATGCTGTGCATCCAGCTTTAATTGCCTTCCTGTTCTTTTTTCATAGCCATTTCATAGCACTTTCATTATGGCCTGGCTATTTGGAGATAAACAAAAATTTTAAATGGGATAATTTGTTTATAAAGCCTCAAAGCTGTTAACAGCTCTTTCTGTTAATTTATCTAAAATGTATGAACACCAATGCCATACATGAAAATACGTTGATGTAGAAGAACCATGTAGAGGAACATTTTCTCCTGAGACATGTACTGTTTTCTGAGATACTTGGAAGAAGAAATGCAACTTTGATTTTAGGCTGCTATATTAGAGTTCGTAATGGCATATCAAGCCACTAGGGTAGTTCTAGATAACATAATTTGTACCAGCAAGGGAAAGACAAACATTAAGTTAAAAAAATAAAATAAAATGATCAACTAAGAAACGACATTTCACTTGTCCTTCAAAATATTCCTGATATCCAAGACTGGTTTTACTGGTATTGCATCACATTCTGTGTTCATGGAATGACAGTCAGTACTAGAATCTGAATGACAGATGTTCACCTTATGCTCCATACACTGTTCTAAAAGATATTTGCATCTTAATCAAGAAAAAAATAAAACTGAGAAGAAATTAATGGTAGTATCTCATTTCTAGAGAAGCGAAAATGAAATATAGGGTGACTTTGTGGTTTATCAATGTTTGCATTGGAAGTCCATGGAAGAACTTGTATGTCATTGTAGATAGATTTTTAAATGTTGTATTTGCATTGTTATCCAGTGAAAATTATTCACTTTATAAACTATTAATTGAAAATGGCAATTTTTTTTTCAGATGCTAATCCCAAATGTAAAGGGAAAAATGTGGGGTTTTGACAGCACTGCACTATTGAACTGTGGTATTAATGTAAATTTTATGACAGTACTTCAGTTCCTTCCTATTGAAAGTATAGACTTCTGTGGGATTTCCAGTATAGATTGTGACAGAATTTTTTTCTGATATTCAGTGTTAAAGCAAGATTCCAGTTTGCATCTTTGTTCATGTAGTTATTTTTTTATTTTTGTCCATTTACAAGGTATTTGTAAGCCCTTTCTATAAAACCTTCAGTCCTTCTGTGTGCTTGGAGAAGTACAGCTTGGAATCAGCAAGATTAATTTTCAGCCTCCCACTGGGATACACTTCACCTTATTTGGGGAAATTATAAAGAATCATAATGAAAGAAATAGATGCCTAACTAAGAATGGTTTGCAAACTGCAAAAAAATAGATACTATTAAATAATCTCAGTGGAACACATACGTGTCGGTTATTTCAAAATTATATACAGTCACTGTTTAGACATCATCTTTGTATGTCTGTCAAGTTAAAAAAAAATATATGTTGACTCATTCATCTTGACATGCTTCAGATATATCCAGAAGTCTCCACTATTCTTTTGCCACCTTACTTCTTGTGCTCTTGGCTGATTCTAGGCATGCCTGAAAAATCTCTATTTAGTCATCCTGGTAGTTCCCTCATGTCACAAAACACAGTGCCAGAAGTGCTCTGCTTCAAGGTTTGTAAGCCTTGTATGCACATCAGTATGATTTTAAGATACATAGTCTTTTAAATCTGTGTACTCCTCAGTGCAAGCAAAGAAGGGACATCAAAAGTATCACAAAAGTTGACCAGATAAAGTACCAGCCTAGTTTATCCTCCAGGGAACTCATCATTTCCACCAACTACCTATGTACATCTTTCCTTTGTCACTGCAGCTTCTTGATCCACAAGAGTTGTATTTCCCACTATTCTTAAATTGGCATCTCCACTGCACCCAATGTCTTTTTCAGTCTTCTCTTCTTGCCCCATACTGTCTGTTCCTTCAATACCTTGTGATATGTAGGGTGAGGAAAAAGCATGACAGGGAATGGGAGAGGGCAGGGTTCAGCTAGGGGGGTGCTCTGAGAGTGGTAGTGCTCCCTAAGGCCATTCTATAGTTCAGAAGTCCTTTAGTCCTGTCATGCTTGCTTTCTCTTGATTGTGAGCTGGTTTCCATCAATTCTGGTGCCAGAGAAAACAGCAAGTTATCGTTTCTACTTTGTATATCTTGTTCAACTACGATTCGTTTCAGTGGGTTAACAGACTTGAAGGAGACAAAAGGGGTGTGGGCTAGATAGCACACATTCAAAATGATAGTCAGCATGTCTCAGTGGAGGCAGCCATTGAAATCTGTATTCTAAATAGATTTGATTAATTTAGCATGAACAATTTTACAAAATCAGTTGCTGGGATTTGTTATGATCATTGCCTACCTCTGTTTCTTTGATCAGCTTAAGAGAAGAAAATTTTCATCATAAGTGAGGGACTACTACAACACTCAAGAGTGTTTTGTTTGTGGTTTTAGTTGATAATGTAGAAAAGATAGCCATTCATTGTATTTCTGTCTGCAGGCTTTCTAATATCCCTATTCAAACTATTCTTAGATTCTTACTGAATCAGAATGGGGAAGAGAAAAACATGTAATTAAGTGCTACTAACTTCTGTACTGGGAAATATGGGACAACTGCCTCTGTTGTTTTGCTCTGTGGGAGTATACTGCTAGTTGTGGAGAGTCTGGTGATCTGTCAAGAGAACTGGTTAATGGAGTAATTGAAAAAATTTTTATCTTCGAACATCATATTTGGTTTTGACAGCACAGCAAAAGTATGTAGTTTGTATGGGTTTTTTTTCAAACCGTCTGAATTTCCATAATTCTTCCTAAGATATAGTCTAGAGCTGGAGTTCAGTGTTTCATTTCTGTGGGTTGATAGACTTGGGGGACAGAAAATGGGGGATAGGGGGCAGGGGGTTATTATTATTATTAGAAAACAACTGCTTCAGATGAAGTAAAAGTATTTAAACTCTTCTCCTAATTTCCTGCTACAGCAAATGTGTGATTTCTTGTTAGAATTGTCATGCATGGAAAAAAGAACTAGGAAAAGCAAGAATGTTAATTTACCTCTGTCCAATCTTACTCTAATTTCATAACTTGATTGTTACAAATTTTATTGCTATTGGATAAAATAATTCTTTGTGTCTTAAGTTTTTGGTAACTCCTTGCTATGCTTCTTCCCTCACGTGTCCGAACTGAAATATTCCAGAATAAATGCAAAATTTTTGTATTAATTTCTTGTATGTTCTGTACTTCCATTGACTATATATTTCCAATATGTATCTTGAAATAGAAGTCTTCCTTTTTTTTTGTTTAAGGCTATGAACACTAAATTGGTTGTCAACTAGCTGTGGATTTGACAGAGCTTCATTAGGAAGCAAGGATTTCAATTTGCAATGTTGAAAAAATCACTTTGCCTCAAAGGATGTGCAACTGTATAATGGGAGTGTAACATGAAAAAGTGAAGGATGCACTGAAGAATTGGATTTATTTTTAAAAGCAGGTGAACTCTCAGGACCACCAGGAATCCAGCAAATGTATTAAAAAATGTGCATTAAGATTAACAGCCATTTCACCATAATTTTTATGACCACAGGTGCCTAAAAATTAAATCTGTAGCAAACTTCTGTTCACTACAGTTTGATTGCTAATGAGTGAAGTATTCATTTGAAGGTAAGGGAACGATAGTAGGCTTCATTACTTCTAATTTTCCTATAAAATCTGATGTATGATTCATGATAAATGGTCTGAAGTTCATATCTTGCCCTAGCATAATTTCTTTGTTCTTCACAAAGTAAGCTTGTCAACATCCTGGTTCCTTAATTCATTTAAGTTATGAATTTTTTATTAAGTTATAGATACAAATCATTCCAGTGATTTGTTGCGTGAACTGGAAGAGGCAATTATTGGAGCAATGGCTAGAACAAAAAGAGAGAGAACTGTTTTCCTCAAGAAATAAATGCAAATTGCTAGGAAATTTAGTTTCCCCAAGAAATGCAACCTCTGTCTTTCTGTTGTATTCTGGCTTTCCACAAGAAAAAAGCTTGAACTATATCACTGTTTTTTGCTGGTTTCTCACCAGATTTTCTTTCCTTTTTTTTCCTTATTTTTTTTCTTTTTGTCTTTGGTTTTCATAACACCTTCATTTTTGTAAAGAAGGAATAAGGTTGCAGAGATCAAAGAGGTGGACTCATTTGAACCATTGGTATTTAAAAGACTTGTGAGTGTTTGTCATTGGTTTACTTACTACCCAAGCTGAATTGCAGAGTTATTTTCATTTTTGATGGAGAAGAGTGGTAGTGTTATAATTTCCTAGAAAAACTATCTTTAGTTTTATTTTCTTGACATTTGAAAAATAGCTGGTTAAATAGATGTGTTGAAAACTCTTTAAGTGCACCTTTCTATGGATAATGTAATGCTTATTGAAGTAAAACTTCAGTATGAAGTAAGTTTTTAAATTATACTTTTAAGTATTATTGGTAGTTGGTTGAGACCTGGGAGTTAGGTTAAATACAATATGGTTCATCAATAGTATCATCACAAATTAGTTTATAGGCACAACGTTTTTTGAGGAGCATTGCTGGGAAAAATAAGCAGTGAACTCTCATGGTTTCCATTAACATAGCTAAGTAATTTTCTAACTTTGCTTTACAGCTTTTGAAATAACTGCCAAAATCACAAATAGCCAAGTTTAGACTGTGCCTGTGATAACAGCAAAATTTCTGTGAAGTTATGGTATTGGTTACAAAGTTCTTTTATCTTGTTTTTTTGAGAAAGTTCTGGAAAGCTGCTGGTATTTGTGTTCTGAATTGGAGGTGCGGAACACATACTAGATTGTGGGCTATGAAAATTAAATTTACTTTTAATGACAACACAAAGCATTAGGTCAGAAGGAAAATGTTCTCTGTCTAATTCATTTCACTTGCATTTGAAACTAGATAGAGGAGTTGTTGCACTGTTCATTAGGGATATTGCTGGTGTTTTGCTGTATAGTATAGTATGGGTTGTGTCTAATGTTACAAAGTCTGCATTTGCATGTTTTAGAAGGTTTCATAGTTACCTTTATTAGTTTCTTGTCCTGAATTCAATTTCAATTAAGAATATAACTTATATATACTTATTTTACAGGCAAAAAGTGAAGAACTGGCAAGTAAAGATGCACTTGCTATGATTTCATAGTAATTGATAAAGAGAATAATGTTCCTTACCTTTTATATTTTTATTATTATTAAAATACAATAAATTCTAAATTGCTGAAGTTACAGTTGTAAATCTGTATTTTAATTGTTTTCTGAAATTATTATACTGAAGATGAATTTGTAAAACTTTTGCTGGTAATGTCAATTAGGAATAATCGGTCATTTTTGTAATGAGAGACTCTAAAGCAATGATGGTACTCAGTTTGAAATCTGTCACACCAAAGAATTGGTGACACTGCTAAGCAGTGTCTTTAGTATTCACTGTCCTTTTTCAGAATAGAAGGCATTCATTTCTGGGGAAAAAAAGAGTTAATAGTAATTCAATTAAATCAGCAGCTTTGAAGAAATTATTCTAGGCACAGATATTACAGATAGTAGAGACAATTTTTACATTCGTTTTTAATACTAGCTATTTTTGATTGCTAGATACATCTGGCTAGACAGTTTATTTCATGGAGGATCTACAAAAATTATTAAAGTTTGTAACAAAGCCTCACCATTTGAATTTCTTCATTAAATGACTTACAAATTAAATATTTAAAATTTATTTTTAATTATAGTAAATATTTTGTTTTCATCTTATCTTTCAAAAGTCTATAATACAAATACAAGATCATTTAAAATTTTAAATGAGAAATAATGATAAAAGAAAAACAAGTTTTGTAGGAAAAATTCCAAGTAAAATGTTTTTGAGAAGCTCTGAATATGTTTTTTGCTTTGACATGTGTTTTCTCAAAGAGTGACTCGTTTAATGTTTCTTTATTTTTGAACTTACACTTCACTTTATTTAAGACAGCTCTTCAGTTGTTTCTGACTCTTCCTTTTTTCTGGTGTCTTCAACAGGGTAGGTAGACAGGACTGTTTTTTAGTGAGTTAGGTATAAATGACTGTTGGCGTGTCCCCTTCCCTGTTAGTGTGAGTTGAAGGAGTGTCATCCTGCACCACTTGGTCCTTTCCCCATTTCCCCCCAGCTGTGGTTATGCTTCAGTGGGTCTCTGTCGTGGTGCAGGTCTTGAAGCGTGAAACCAGAAAGGAGGAGGCAAGCCATACTCAGAATTTCACTTCACTACACATGTCCGTACCTTTCTCTGCCGTGTCTCCCGAATGTTTTGAAGCAATCCTCAGAGTTGCTGCCTGCTGTTTATTCCTCTCTGCTGCTGCTTCTCTGCTCGTGCTCTCCCTATATGTCAGGGTAATGTCAGAATTGAAGGGAGTCTGGGTAACACGAGGAACTGAATCTAATGTGTAGCCGGGGAGATATGGGGATCTGGAGTGATAATCCTGGGGGATAGTAGATGACTTGAATTAATGTCAATCTGGTGCCTGTGATACTCAATTTAAGTAACAAATGTAAGCCTAAAGAAATGTAAATAAGGAAGCAAGGACTATATTACTGACAATAGCTTGGGCATAAGGAAGGTGTGGGGCTAGGACAGCGATGTGGACATGTGGTGCTGGAGTGTATGGCATCTAGGCTGGACACTGCCTGGAAGAGGGAGATGTTAGGTTCCCACACTGATTGGGAACTGATACTCGCCCGTCAGTGACTTTCTTACCTTCCATACTGGGAAAGATAGAAGCAGCGGTGGTCCAGTCTAGGTAGGCTTGGTTAGATGGAGAGGTGATGCTTTGTGATACTGAAGCTGCAAACTGTCAAGAATAATCAAGAAGCAGGATCATCCTATCCCAGTCTTGTCTGTGCCTCCTTTAGGAAGGGGATAGCCAGGAGAGCGTGCAGGAAGATGCCTAATCTGAGTTTTGTCTACTAAAGTACACCCAGGCTTTACTCTGGTCTGAAACTGCTGTTGTGATATCTGTAGCAATACTTTTTTCAGGGCATTAACTTTCCATCTGTCCCTTGGCGCAACTAATGTAGGAAGATACCGCAGCAGCCAGGCAGTGAGGAACAACAGAGAATTTGTGGTTTTACAAGGCTGTTTCTCCTCTACTCAGATGAGGAAAAATATAGGTAGACGCTCCAAGCCAATAACTCTTCACAGAAACAAAATAGAGCAGAATTCCATTCTCTTTCCCATTTAACTGTTGCTTCAGAACAAAATGAAACTGCATATTCCATTTTATTTCTGCTGAACTTGTTTATTCAACATAAGGTAAATATTTCTTTTCTGCATGTGGTGTAGTGCTGTTTCTACAAGTTTATTCTGAAAATGTTGGTTGTTGAAACTCTGTTGGTCTGTTCATCCTTTCCAGATACCTTTTTTTCCTATGTCACTTATCCTTTTAAATTGCATTGTGTTTCTTTAATGTAGCATACACACCTTTTGAGTTTTAATGTTAATAATACCACAGCTCCTATCAATGGCTCACACTCAGGGCCACATATAATTCTAGAGTTTTTATTCAGTGTACTGACACAGTAATAAAAATAAGGATTATTGTTAAATGCATTGAAATAAAAAAGATGAGGATGTAATGCACAATATCCCAGTTTCTTTACACTAAAGTCCTGATTTGCAAATGTGAGATTGACTTTACATTTCCAGAGATGATTAGCTGCCAGCTCTAATCAAATTGAGAAGTAATTAGCAAATCAAAACTTGATTAGCTCTTTGCTTGATTTACTAAAGTTACAGTTTATGTAGTTTAAATGATGGGGGAGGGGGATTGTCTCATCTCTACATATAGTTTACTGTTCTGTATTAGGGAGCAAGGGAAGGAAATCGTTGCTTAAGGTACTTAGCTACTTCAATACCCAGCACTGTTACTTCAGTGAAAGTGATGCTGGATAAGCGAAGACTTCATCCCTTTTTATCTTTGAAGTAAATGTGTTATGAGTGGCTGTTGTGAGGCTTGTTTGGGATACGCATGACCCAGACAACCTGACTTTTCATTATCGGTCCTCTTCTTTCTTCACAAAGTGCTTCAGTGTTGTTAATCAAATGTGAAGGTTATGCATGTGAGTCTGTAATAAAGTAAGTTATCTAATTGATGCATGTGCTGTAACAGTACAGACAAGGTTGAAAGGGGAAAGGGATCTTGACAGTGCTGGAGTTTGGTTTCCATCTCTGCCACCTACTGGCTGTGGTATATTTGCCTTTGCTTAATTTCTGCAGTATTGTTTTTCCTTTCTGTGGAACAAGTATAATATGTTTTGTTCTTTCACCTTCTTGTACTTTGAGTTCCTGAGGAAAAAATAAAATAGCTGGAGCCTAAACAACTTTAATAGATGCCTCTCTAGCTACATAAATCAAATGCAAAATGTTAGATTTTATCTGTATGGGACTGAAAATATATATATATATGTGTATGCTTTTCCAGTATGCAACTTGCTACAGTCTTCCTGGACTGTCTTCTCCTTGAGATTAGATGACTGCAATGATTTCTGCATTTACATTGTGACCAAGACACGTTTTAATGCATCTTTTATACTTGAGTCTTATTTGTTACAGAAGTAACTGCAGTGGAGAGCCTCTCTGAATTAATTTAAGGGCAGAATTAGCAGGGCAGCTGTAATCCCATTGAAGTACCTTAAAAACTGCACTTTTTGGAGGTAGCTTTGTTAGAAAAGCAAGGGGTTTGAAACAATTCAGAACAGTGTGAGATGTTTAATTTTTTTTAACTGCTGTGCCAGTACCTTAAAAATAAAAAGTACAGTTTAATTAAACAGAAGACTAGAGAAAGAAAACTAGTAATATTACAGTATAAAGTATTGCAGAAATGCTGGTATTTAGGTAGCTCAGTTCTGCTCTTAAATGCTGAGTATGAAACACTAATTAAAGAAAATGGAATCGTGTTTGTATATCTGAAAGCCAAATCCCTCACATAGTCTACACTTCAGAGCATATTCCAGCAAATTTCCGAAAAAAATGGATACTCTTTTCAATGGATGATTTATTTATTTTCCCCTTTAGTTTTTAGGGCACTTTATTCTCAGACATAGGTTGTTTATATAGCAATTTAATATATTGAGTATTTCTGCCTCAGGCTGCAAGGTTGTGGTATGGCAGCTGATCTATTTCTTTCAGATGAAGTATTTAATCCATAAAATCTTCCTTTCTCTAGGGGACGTCAGCAACCTTAAACATTACTCTTGGGCTTTCAAACTTATATGGACTATTAAATGAACTACTGTATATTTTTTTATCAAAAGCTTTATTTACTTTTTCTTGAGCTATCAAGAACTGTACCACACTTACCCTCCCTGATTCCCATCCTCCTGCAGATTCAACCTGATAAGTTCCTATCTTCTTTTCCTATATCTACTGACTAGGAAGCCTTTCTCTCATGGGACTGAAGAGTGGTCCCATCAGTTTGCAGGAACTGTCATGTCACCACAGGATGAGCCACCATGCTACACAATGAAGCACAATATATTTGAAAGAAACTGTTTGCCTTCAACTAAAATGTGCTATTGAAGAACGTAGATCTCGAGAGGAACTGCAAAGGCAGGAATCCTTGACAAGCAAAGATAGATGATGGTCAGTGGCTCTATGAATGAGATTATACCATGTGTTTTGAGATACAGGAGGGCTTAAGTTGATCTCTCTGATGTCCCATCCAATACTTAATTCAGGTGCCTAATGGCTAGAACTTCAAGCTGATAGTATTCATACTATTGGGGAAAAAACAGACTTTATAATTTTCAGCCGAGATTCTTACAGGAATAAGCAGGACAAAATTATCCATCTTTTCTATGTAAAGGCAATAGATCTGTTGTAACTGCATTGGTGTCAAGGCTGATTTTAGTTAGAGAGAACAGAGTTTTCACTTAAGGGGTATGGAGTTTGGTTTTTAGCCTGGAAGTGTTGCAGTGAGGCCAGCAAGATCTGATGAAAATAAACAATTGTCAAAAAAACAAAAGATATTCTTTTGACAGTGAGGAAGAAGAATACACAACTGAAACTTTTTATTTTTTTAAGATTGTGTTTGTGTTGTGGTTTAACTCCAGCCAGCAACTATGCACCACACAGCTGCTGCTTCGCGTCTCCAGGTTGGGATAGAGGAGAGAATCGGAAGAATGAGAACTCATGGGTCTACATAAAGACAGTAAAGCAAAAGCCACGACAGTAAAGCAAAAGCCACGACAGTAAAGCAAAAGCCACATACACAGGCAAAGCAAAACAAGGAATTCATTCACTACTTCCTGTCAGCAAGCTGGTGTTCTCCAAGAAAGCAGGGATCCATTAAGTGTAATGGTTACTTGGGAAGATAAATGCCATCACTCTGAACATGTTCCCCCTTCCTTCTGCCATTTGACATCATATGGTATGGAATATCCCTTTTGGTCATATGGGGTCAGCTGTCCCTGCTGTGTCCCCTCCCAGCCTCTTGTGCACCCACAGCCTACTTGCTGGTGGGGTGGTGTGAGAAGCAGAAAAGACCTTGACTCTGTGCAAGCACTGCTCAGAAATAACTATATCATCCCCGTATTATCAACTCTGTTTCCAGCACAAATCCAAAAACATAGCCTCATACCATCTATTATGAAGAAATTTAACTCTTATCTCATCTAAAACCAGCACAGTTGGATATTTAGAGTGTTTTCTTTTGGTTACGATTTTTATATCTTCATTTGCTTATATATCCAACTGCTTACAGTTTTTACTCTGAATTGCATTGTTTCCATGCTTGCACTCAATCTTGTTGATAGAATTATTTTATCAAAAATTTTGGTTTTGCTGATACTATCTGTTTGGGAAAAAAAAGGATAGTCAGGAAAGCTTTGGAATGAATCTCAAGTGTTTTTGCATGCAGTAGTTCTACAGGCTGTGAGAAAGGTCTAAAAGGTAGTAAGAGATTAAAGAATATTTTTGTCTCACAGGTATATTAGTGGCGTGGATTGCGCTGTTTGTGTCACAGAAAGTTTCAGTCTTTAGAGCTCATTTTTGGGATTACTCTTAGAGATAGGCTGCTTTTTTGAGAGTCATGACTGCTTTTTCCATTAAATTTGTACTGAGTCTGGCTGGGACAGAGTTAACTTTCTTAATGGCAGCCCATATGGCGCTGTGCTTTCCATTTGTGGCTAAACCAGTGTTGGTCACACCCTGGTGTTATGGCTGTTGCTGAGCAGTGCTCACAGAGCTTTCTCTTTCCTACCCCTGCAGAAGCTGGTAGGCTAGGGATGGGCAAGAGGTTGGGAGGGACATTGCCAGGACAGCTGACTCCCAACTGACCAAGGGGATATCCCATACCATGTGGTGCTGTGCTCAGCAATAAAAACTCATGGAAAGGAGGAAGAAAAGGGGCATTTGGGGTTATGGTGTTTGTTTTCCCAAGCGTCCATTAACATGTACTGAGGCAGTGCTTGCCTGGGAGGTGGCTAGACATCTGGCTGCTGATGGGAAGCAGTGAATTGTGCTTTTCTTGCACACACAGCTTTTGCTTTCCTTATAAACTGCCATTATCTCAATCTATGAGTCTTCTTGCCTGCCTTCTGTTTTCTCCCTGTCCCACAAAAGAGGTAAGTGAGCAGAAGGCAAGGGAGGGGTGTTTGGCTGCTGGCCAGGGTTGACTCCCGGCAAAATTAGAGGTGAAAGAAGTTGCTTTCTTTTGTTTGCTTAAAGAAGAGGTAGTCTTTCACAGGGTGTGAGGATGTTGAGGGGAAGCTGCCTTTCTTTTATTGCAATTGTTAGGAAACAAAACTTGTAGGTACCTTCAGGAGTTGAATTTGGAAGGAAAATAACTGCTTTGTGCTTTAAAATCTTTTCTTCAATATTGGGCTGCAGTTCTTATGTCCCCTCCCTAAGTTATATCTGCCAAGCCTCTGAAATAGAGGCAGAGGTTATGTGGATGAGCAGTTCCAGGTTCCTTTCCTGAGTCTTCAACTTTTTTTGATTGTAGTATGTTTTCAATATGTATTTCACAGTGTAAACTGAGTCCCCATTGAGCAAATTAATTTTTGTCAGCATCAGCTGCAGCCGTAGCTGTGGCCGTGAAGTTGTACTTGCAAAAAGGTCTGATCTGTCCTTGCTGACCCCCAGTCAGGCAGCTACTGCTACAGTAGTGTCATGGCAAATCCCTTGTACCTTTTCCCTGGCTGTTCTGTTGTTTCAGTGGGAATTCTTTGTGAAATAAGATTACTCTTAGGTAAACAATCCAAGGTTCAGGCAATACCAAACTCCTATTTGTAAGTATTGCATTAAAATACTAATCATTAATGACATCCTAATTTTCTAATATTTACAACAGTTGATTAGGTAGCTAAAGTTTACAAGGTTTTAACTTTGTAAGCATTGTGTCTCAACAGATGTGATGCTGCTTCATGCTACATCTTGCTGTAATTAAGAAGCATTTATAAGTTATTTTTTTTCAGAGATTTCAGACATGTTCTTGCGATTCAAGTTTTAGTGAAGATTATAACCTGTACTCCACTAGTACAATTAAAGTAATTGACAAATGCAAAACTAGTTTGTGAAGTTAATTAGGTTTTTCCATCTCCTCACTTTCAATTAAGCTTGTTGGTATGATGTGTTTTTTCCTGTTTAATTGCTATTTCTACACAGTATGCAGGTTGTAGTAGTGTAGTAGTCTGTCAGTTAAACAGTGGTTATTGAAATAATCATGGAGTTGGACTATTATTTGCAAGTTTTGATTGTCCTGTTTGAGCAACTGAGTCTTGTAATTAATATTTACTCGTAATTAATATTTACATTGTTGTCTGGTTTTGTCCCCTTCCCTCTTCCAACCTAGTTTAAAGCTCTATCAAGGAGCCGTTCTAGCTCCTGCGCTAGAACTCTTTTTCCCCTCTGAGAAAGGTGCATTCTGTCCTTTGTTAGCAGCTCAGGTGTTGAATAGATCATCCCATGGTCAAAACCCCAAAATTTTTCTGCTTGCACCAGTCTCGGAGCCACGCATTGACCTGATGGATTTGCCTATTCCTATTAATTTTATCCCTTGTTACCGGAAGAATCGAGGAAATCACAACCTGTGCTCCTGATCCTTCAACCAATCGTCCCAAAGCCCTGTAGTCTCTTTTGACTGCCCTCGGACTTCTCTTTGTTATTTCATCACTGCTGCCTTGAGCAACCAGTAACAGTAACCTGAAGGCCTTACAAGAGTGGAGAGTTTTCCAGTAATGTCCCTTACCCAAGCCCCTGGGAGACAGCAGAGTTCCCTTTGAGTTGGGTCCAGTCTGCATATCGGGCCCTCCACTCCCCTGAGAAGGGAGTCTTCTATTGCCACTACCCTTCTCTTCCTCTTAACAGAGGAGGTCACAATGTGGAGTACAGCTGGTTTAGCTTTTGGAGGCCCCTCTATCTGAGAGGGACCTTCATCCATCTCATCAGGAGTCTGGCCTAGTTTCAGGGCCTCATACCTGTTATAGAAGCTGCCAGTCTTACTTGTCAGATTTTCAGAAGTAGGAGGAACCTTCCTTCCAGTACGTGTAGTGACCTGCTTCCAGCCATCATCTTCAACAGTCCCTTGACTAATTACCCTGCCAGGTTCTGAGTCCATCTGCATCTTCAATAGATTGGAGGTTCAAGACTCCTGAGAGTCTTGAAACTGTAGCATCTCTGAAAATAATCTGTCAAGCTCCTGTCCATTTTCTTGTATACTACATAGCCTGTTCACTTCCTCCTGTAGCTCCTTCACCTGGCTCCACAGCCCTTCAACAAGAGCACGCGTTCTGCACAAGGACTGGTTGTTGGCCCAGCCTTTCAGAGAGGCACCAGGCACTCCTGGCAGCCGGTAGCCTGGAGAGCTCGATCTCCCAGCCGCAGGTCTGGCTGGCTGGAGGCCTCTGGCATCACTGGTCCAGTGACCCTTGCAGCTACAGGGGACTGAGCTCTATGACGTGTTGATGACATACCCCAAGAAGCTTACCCAATTACACTGATAGGACAGGGGAAGAACTGAACGTTTTGACCTGTTCTTTACCAGCCACTGAGTCTGTTTGTTGCCGCTATTGGCTGTGCCCTGATGGTCAGAGGTGGCCATCTAGCCCTGCCTGTGCACACTGCCGTGCAAGCTGTTGTGCCACGTTCCTGGTCACCACACTCTGGGTCACATGTGCTCCCTAGGGCTGTTTAAATCTCCCACATGGCTCCTGGCAATGTCCCCTCCACACCCAGCTGGTTGCCACGGACTTCCAGGTTCCACTAGGGCTCAGGGGTTGTGACTTGGGTGTCCCCGAGCTTGGGAACCCCCCTGTACAGCATGACTGAACCCTCGCTCCTGGGCTCACCTCAGTCACCACCACCACTGCTGCCTCAACAACTGACCCTACTGTATTGCAGAAACAGACATGGCACATTAAAACAACTGTAATTATAGCAGATGAAATATTAAGAGGCTACAAATCCTTTAAACTGTTCGTGGATTAGAGCAGAAATTATAGCAATGCTGAATGTGAAAACTGACACTGTCAGAAAAATATTTATGGCTTTGGTAGCACAGCAGTATTAAAAGTTGGATTGCTGCCCTGGGGATCACACAATTCTGTCAAACACTGTTCATGGGCAACTATGTAATGACTCGAGCTAAATAATTTACCCCTTTGAAAATATGTATTGGTTTGCAATTGTTGATAAATTTATTCTTTTGAATATCATCTAGGTAAAAGGAATACAAATAAAGCTAAAATAAGATTAGATGCAAGATCACAGCGAGTGTTTACAAAGTATGTATAAATACATATTTTTTTAAACAAAATACTCATTCAACTTGTGGGTACAGGCATTTGTCCAGTCCCTGAAATCATGAGATACCAAAATCACTTGGTTCAGCTAAGTACCTTGCAGGATGACAAGTAAAAATTTGATTCTCTTGAATATGATAGCATTTATACATTTTGGTGAAAATCCAAGGTCTGCCACGTTTGTGGACTGAAACAGCAACTCATATGGCTATATTCTCCATTACAATCACACCTCCTATATCTTGCCCCTCGTGAGCCTGGATTTAGCTTCTCTATATGCCGTGCTCCTTTCATTTGCTCCACCTTCCCTCTGTACTATGACTCTTACCCTTCCATGTCTGACCTTAACATCAGAGAGGATCATTAGGAAGTAACGCTGTGGTTGTCCTGGCTGCACCACAGGACAATTGAACCATCTATGAGGCTATTGCTACAAAACGTTGTCTTATGTCTGCTTTATTTCACAAGAGACTGTTTATTGTGATCCTTGTTGTTCCACAGGACATGAGGTGGCTCTGTGCTGGTAGTCTTCAGTTCTCACAAGTGGTGTGAGCTGGACCTGGGTGAAGTAACTTCTGACACATCATTGTATGGCTTAAGATCCTAATGGAAAGTACAGCTGTTTTTCTCCTGGATTATCACTATTTTATAATACTTGCTGCAAGTTGAGAGCCTTCAGAGAGAGTGAATTATTTGGGTATTGCAATGGATGTGCTTTAAATGACCAAAAAGGAATTCACAGAGCAGGTTGCTTGTGCTTCTCTGACCGAACCACCCCAGCAGTGGAGAAGTAGCTGTACAATACATTATGCATTTTGGCTGAAATACCAGAATGATACAAAGATCTTCCCAACATTTAAGCAAAATGATATGGGGTTAAAATGCCTCTCTGCCCATTCACAGTGAGAGGTCCTAACTGGCACCTGAATGCTTATTGAATTGCTGTGCATCTGGACATGGTATCAGCACTGCTGACAGTCTCAGCATTGGCATGAGACTGGCCCACTGGATAACATTTTGACACACTTGAGGAAATCCTCCTTTGTTTGAAGTTGAAGTTGGACATCTGATGCTGTTTCCACTGGTATGCCTGGTGATGTTCGTGAAAGTAAATTGCTGACCATGACTGTATCACAAGTAATGCAAAAATTCCACGTGAAGCACTAGCTAAACTGGAATGAATGGGAATGTTTCTTACCTCTTTACTTGGTCTTTCATGCATCTGGCTTTCTGTTGTTTCACTTCTAAGTGCTTCCAGTCCATCTCCCTAAAAATGTACAGTTTATTATCATGCACATTAGTCCAGGAGTCTGGACATGTGACACTTAATCTTATGGATAAAAGTCCCTGGACTTTGAAGTAAAATGCCCGTTCCCGTCTTTGAATCCTAAAAATTTCCAAGTCCAATCTTACCTGATACAAAATTCTTTGGTACAAATGATATTTTCAGTTTCTTTGAGACAAGACTCGTATTCCTCTTCTACCAATCCTGTGTTCCTCTGAGAGGTGATGTAAGAACATGCAAGGGCACGAGATTTTGGTCTTCATAGGCATTTGTGGTGAAAAATGCTTGTTTAAAATGTGTAAGAGTTGGCTAGGCAACTAGATTTGTATTTCAGCTGTTGTTCAGTAAAATCTAGGGGTCTTGTTTACTCAGTAGAAAACAAAAGAGAATGCAGAACACTGTAGGAGGGCTGATTGGTTTTGCATTCTTATTTCCTTAGAAAAGACAGATGAAAACAGAAAATTTGATATTTCCCCTGCTGATGTATGCAGAGATGTTTGAGTGGCAATTTTAAAATTTATGGTGATCTATTGGGCAATTGTCTTGCTTAATGATATGTTTCAAATATATCTTGACATGTCAAAAATGCTTAGCTTTTGTCTTGTATTTATTCAGCTTTCTGAAGGACTATGATCTTTCCATCATGAGACTGAGCTGTTTAAATTAGAAGGACTAAGGAGAATGGGTTTGGAAAACAAAGTCAAAATATATAGTCTGAGAGGTTTTTGGTTTGTGGGGTATTTTTATTTGCTTCCAACAACTATGTTTGGCCTTCTGTACCAGAAGGCTAACAGAGCCAGCTCTCACAGAATTTAAGATACAAATAGGAGCAGTTTGGGAACCTTTGAAATTTTTCCAGGTTTTCAAACCCCTCTTAGAAAGGATAGTTCAGAAGTGAGTTGATCTGTGGCATGTAAGATGCAATGCATTTCTTCAATTGAAGGCTTTGTGAAATAAGACCCTAATCTTTTTTTTATTGTGGGGTATGTTAAGGTGAGAGAACATGTCTCTTGTTTCACTTATGCAAATAAGTGTATTCTTTTCTGCAAATGTTATCAGTTATATTTTTTAAAAAAAGCTGAATTAATCCTGTCATATATCTGTGCTATTCAGATGGCTGGTTTTGTTGTTTTTTTAGTATTGATTAGATGGTAAGTTATAACTTCATAAACATCAACAAATTGGAAACCATTATTTCTAAAGCAATACCCATGGACATGGAAATGTAGGGACTCTGAGTTCTAAGTCTGGATGCTCAAACTGTTATGCAGGTAATGCACTGGTAGAATAGGCTTTTTCTTTTGAGAGCACAATAAAAGCACTATTACGTTATAGTAAATTAGTGAATATATATTTGGGATGCTTCTGGAGCCTGGGAAAAAGGCCACTCAAAAGAATTCAAACAGAATATTTTCTTTCTATTATCTAGATAAGTATATAAATCCATTTACCTCCTTAGAAATGCTGATCAGTGTGGGATCCATTCAGTACTTTTCCTCAGAGTTCACCTGAGAGGCACTGCTGCTTTTTTATGAGTTGAGGGAAGGAACACCAACTTCTACACATTCCTCTAGTGGTTTAGTTTATTAGGGAAATGATGCATTTAACACCCCTACAAACAAATCAGTTGTGTCATGGGATATTAACTTTCTCTTGCCTGAATTAATGAAATCTGTTTGAGGATAATTTTTTCCCAACCTCAGGTACCTTAAATAGAAGGCTATTTTCTGGCAGAGGCAAATGCAGTTCAGAGATGCAATAAACTGCAAGGTCTAGTGGCTGAATCACAAAATGTTAAAGCTAAAATGATGTTGCATGTTAATTCAGAATTCTCCTCTGTGGAGTAATTCCACAGCAATCGGGCAGCCATGTCAATATTTTGTTTCTCTGTGCAGTAGTTTTAGAAAAGCCTGACTTCAAAAGAGGAGGCCTGGGGGGGAGGGGGAAATAAGGCAGAAGGGGATAAATCTGTCATTTTTTATGAAAAACAAATGCAGATATCCAGAAAACAAAGCCTAAAATTTTGTTTTTAACATTACCTTCTATACCAGCTACTGTCCAGGGAACCTGTGTTAGATACTTGCACATCTCATTGATATTCTTTAGCGATAGTCACGCTTTTAGGTCAAGTAAAAGGTCATTCAACCAAAGCAGAAGAGAAGATGCTTGCCAGCCTCAGGTTAGTACTGCCTCTGGAGGTTTATATGTCAGCCACTTGGATATTGTTGCATACCTTTATTAAATACTAGAGCTATCATGTAGTCATTCAGGAATTAATAAAAGCCATGTAAACTCTTCTTAATTAAAATACGCTAGGTATATTGTAGTTCTAATGTATGTTATTGAGAAGATATCAGAATTTTGAACTGTATGAATTCTGTGCATCTTTGTCTCTTTCTCAAGAGCTAAAACAGAGACTCTTGTGTAAATATCAGTCTGAAACTTGTTAACGAAATTTCCTTGGAAAAAAATCCTGATTTCCAGGCTGAATATAAAGTATGAGATGTCAGCAAAGCCATATTAGAATTTTTTGTGTTGTTGCTGCCATATTGTACTCTTAACACTAGTGGGAAATAGATCAAGCAGTTGGTTGCCAGCACAAATCTCCAAAGGACAGCTCATTTTCTCCCTCAGCTGCTGCTAGTGTAGTATTTCTGCATTTGCCTCTACAGGAAAAAGTTCAGAAAAGATGTTGGAAGTAGAGCTGGTGTTAACAATAATCAATTTGGGTTCTATTCTCTATAAAATCAAGCTTCCATCTTTTAGATTGAAAAATTTCTGCTTTAAAAACATAGAAAACATAGCAAAAAGGTCAGGCTTATAAGCACTTGAGAGATTTAAGAATAGCCTCATCTATTTAAAACATTAGACAATAATATGAGTTTTTAACTAATGTTTTCATGAGTATCATTATTTCTAAGTACTTTTTAACAAACTGGGAAATAAATTTGAAAATCTATAGTAGTGCAGTGATTATGAGTAAATTCAAACTTTTGAATTTGAAAACCCTATTTTTGGGGTTTTTTTCTTTAGTAATTTTAAGGACTCTAAGTATTGAGTGAATGGAGCAAAAAAGGAACAGAAAAATAATCAAAATAGAGGAAACTTAAAGGCTGTATGTGTTCTAACATGCCATTGTAAAGATTAGGTCTTGGTGCTTCCACTATAGAATGAAAACATTAGTATCAGTGGAGAAATTTCCCCCAAGTATTTCTGTAATGATATTTGCTGTGCGTGGGAGGTGTAGACCTTTATGGGAAATAGGAAAAAGAATTATAACTGTGATGATAGAACTGCTTAAGGTGATGAAAAGGAGTGTTTGCCTCTGTTTCTTTTCCAGTGCTCTTAGTCTTTTAGGGAATTTCTATTTCTAAGTGTCAGCTTTGTGATCAACATTTTCTTTCTCATTCTGGGTTCAACACAGGAAAAAAAATTCCAGCTTATCTAATAATTACTGATGCGTTAGAAAGAAAAGCGGGAAGCAAAATAAAGAAGTATACAATTCTGGGTAATGTACAGAGGCCCCCCATCTCTACTCCTCAGCCTTCCAAAAATCCACCTTCAGTTTCATTTGTGAAAGATTTTAAGCATCTGCTTCTTCTGTTCTCTTAGTTACATCTAACTGGGAAGTGATCTGATATGTATTTGCCTGTCTTGAAAAATCCTTGAGCCTGCCATTTCAGATACACAGAACTTTGAGAATCAATTTGAATTTTTTTTTCCTGCTAATGAATAATACCATCTAAGTACAGATGTACATTTTATGTGTTATAAACTTATTTCTCACTGTAATATCTCAAATTGTACTCATTCCAATAAGAATAAGATGTATTTATGGTTCAGTAATGAAGTGAATATATATTTTACAGAAGATGGACTTCCCTCAGTTTTTCAAGTACTTTGATTAATTTCTTTTTTCTTTTTTAATAGCAATGCTTGTTTTCTGTAGTTTAAGTGTTAGTTCAGTCATAGTCTCATTGTCATGGTCATTAAATAATAATTATTTTGAATTGTTGTTCATCGTAACTCTTATTACCATAAATACCAAGAGCCTAGTCTTGTATTTTGACCTCTTATTAGTATTCTTACCATATTAAATTAAAAAGTCTTTCTTCCATAATTGATAAAATAAAGAAATGTAATGTTTTGCAACTATCTCATTTTTCCTCATTTGGCTCCTTTATAAAGATGCTGTGCAGCCATCTTCCTAAGCAGAGAGCACATTCTTTGCCTAAGGCCAAAACAATTATCTGCCATCATAAAGAAGTTAAACCAGTGCAGCGGAGGGGGAGAAAAGGCTTGAAGTGCTAGTTATAAATTCTATCAGCAAATCCATGGAAAAGTGAAAAGAATCAGTAAGGGTACCTTTTGAAAGCAAAACCATGTCCTATTTGGTATGGAAAACACTGGGCTGCAGAGTTAGGACAAGCTGAAAGGGTAAGTGTGTGCTGTCTACATGTTTGCTCTTTTAAATGACTGTGAGTTGAGAAGTAGTTTAGCTAAAGATAGTTGTGTTTTTATATCTTTATATGTAGTTAGATGTATAAAGGGTAGCATTGTCAACTGAGAACTGTGGCTTGATATATTAAGGAGTATTTTGACAATGGCTTATGAAGTGATTTGCACTTTACTGTTTTAAGCTTCTGCATTATTTTTGTTTCTTTTCAGTTACCACATTTGAAATAATTACTTTGTCACTGACATTAGGCATAGGCTTGTATCTTAATGAGCAGTACTTTGTGTGTTTTTGGTAACTTTGCTGCTTCATAATGTTGCTTTTATCCATAGGGTTGCAGAATCTGAGGCCTTAAGAGACAGTTGTGTTCTTGCACAATTTGTCTGCTTTGCTTTAAGCCAAGTATAAGCATACTAAACAACTTTCTTGGGTTTTTTTAATTATTTTTTTGAGAAGGATATTTTTCAGGTGTCCATTAAGTCTGGAATCACATAGCTGATCTCATGGATAAACTACTTGTTTATGGATGCTGAATGTCTAAATAATCAAGAGTCCAATATATAAAATATATTACAAAGAATTTTTTTCTTGGGATAGAACATTCTCTGACAAGCATAAATATTAATTGTTGAGTACGCTGTAAACTAGACATAGCTGTTATATGAAAATGTTTTAAGAATAATTTTGCTACAGAATAATGTTGATTTTAAAAACATCTTCCCTCTATACACCTTCCTGCCCTCCTCTGACTCTTTCTGGTACAGATGTATTTTGATAAAGATTTTCTTAAGATATGGTTCTAAAATATAAGTCATGCTCTAGCTGTTTCCCTGACTAGCGGTATCTCTTATTGAGATTTTTAAAAAGGTATAGTCACAGTAAGATTTTTAATTAGAATTCATTTACATGACTATTTTTCATGCATTCACTGCATTAAGTGGTAAGGCTGTGCTGTACTACTTGATCTATAAACGGAGAGATAAAAGAAGGTCCATGTCTGGCAAGAATAGAAAAGCTAACTATAAAGCAAAAAATTAGAATCCAATGGAGAGATAGTAAGATGCTGTCACGATCCTGGCTGGCACAGTGGACTCTAGTTTCAGTGTTCTTACAGCCTTTGTGGTTCTGACAGCGTGAGGAAGGTGAATTTTAAGGGGCTGTTTCAAGAAGCCGAATAATGTAGGTTTTCCAGCTTGTAGAATTTTCTTCTCCTTTAAATGGGCTTTGAAGACTTCTAGCCTGGGTTGAGAAGTAGAAGTTGGTATCTTCATGTTGAGGTAGAGAATGGGACAGGACAAGAGGGCTGTGGAAATGAAGAAAGCTTGTGTTTATGCAATAAAGAAAATTATGCAAATGGCTTTAGGAAAGCGCTGATGGAGTACAGATGAGCTTCTTTGGTGCTTTACATAGTTGTACTGGGGTTGAGAAAGAAAGGGGTGGAAACATTTTACAGTTGTGCAACAGTGTACTGCTTTCCCTGAGATGATCTAGAGATTCATATTGTAGCATCCATTGTTAACAGCATACCTCAGTATGTTTATCTGTGCTGATGAACCTTTTCTTTGCTGGTAGCCTCATTTGGAATGGATTTGAGCAGTGCAAAATGGCACTTAGCTGGGCCAAAACAAGCAATGCTGCCATGAAGAAGCCAGGATGAGCTTTTTTCATGTATAAAAAGATGAGAAGAGCTGTATTTTAGAAATGCTATGCAAAAGGATGTGAGGACCAACAAGGTGAAGGACTTAGCAGAGGTTATAATCAGTGTAGTGGTTTAGTTCAAGTTCATAAGGCTGAGCTGCAGGTGGTTATTACTAGAGGCAGAAGTCATGAAAGAGATAAAAAAAAGCAGAGGGTGGGGTGGAAAGGGAGCATATGAAATTAAGAGCTTCAGTTGAGCCATAATATATCTGAGATGCATTTAAGATACCCAAAAGAAAAGGCCAGAGGAAGAGGCTAATGAGATTTTAATTTGGACATGGTAGAACAGAACTAGAATAAAGAGTTGGCTGGTGAGACTGGAGTCAAGATGTTATATGAACATATGTTGTTTGAGTTTGTGGGTGGGATTATATAATTATGTATCAAGTACAATGGTCTTGAGGAATTTGCAGAGAGCTAGGGTAGAACGAATAGGCTCTGCTGAAAGTCACCGAAAGAAAAATTAGAACACGGAAAGAAACGAAACCATTAAAAACCAAGATAAAAAGATAAATAATCTTTAAAAATTCAATTTCACAAAGCTTTGCCAATTCATGTGTAAGTCTATATAAATCTGTTTTAAATGCAATTTGATATTTTTTAAAAAAAAAGATGTTTATCTGTTGTTTTTAATGGACTTTGTTCAGATAAAAATCCTCTAGATGAACTGTAGAATTTGTTTTATAAAGTATTCCTTAAGGGTCCAGCTATGAGTTCACCACCCACTATTCTGAAAGCTCTTAAAACCTAGTAACTGCTAGTCTTTACATTAGGGCAACATATATGTATGTAGCATAATAGATAATAGATGTGTAAAAAGTCTGTCACATTCAAAAGACAAAGACTGTTCAGAAAAATAACTTTTCAGGTCTAAGACTTTCCTCGTAAATGTGAATGCTTCAGCATTCTCACCTAGAACATCTCAGACATTAAAATGTGAGAATTTTAGAAGACAGAGCTGAAATAATGAATAAATGTAAAATGTCCATAGTTCTTACCTGTCAGCAAAAAGTAGCTTGAAGTTTGACAGTGACTGAATTTCTAATATACACTTAATTGAATAACTTATGTTAATATGTCCAAAACACTTGTCAGAAAAGGCAACAGGTATTATTTTATAAAATTTGATTATGATAAATATTTCCCAGCACTCCAGTACAGCTGGCATTATGTAAGCCTGGTTCTTCTGAAATTTCTGTTTTTAGAACTGAGAATGCCTTTTCAAGTAAGATAACTGCATTTGGGGTTGTTTATGTGAGATTTTGACAGCAGACAAGTCTGCATTAGAGTTGCTAGGGTGTATTTCCTGGTGTTAAAGTAGTTCTTTGCCTTAATATGTTAGTAGTATATGTTTGTGAGTTATTTATTTCTATAAAATGGTCAAAACCTGTTTCTGAGGCACTATCCCTACTAAGAACCTACATAATTACTACATAATCCAATGCTTTCTTGGGGCAAGTTATAATTTTCTGATGATGTCTGGTTGTTTCTTACTGGAGCTGGAAATGTAAGTTTTTGCTTTGATTAGTGAAAAGCCATTTTTTTATTATTAAACACACTATGATTAAGGTATCTCATAAAATTAATTCATATTCCTTTTCCAGTTTCAGTCACTTAACACAGCAAGAGCAATCTGACATATGGACCACTGCTGAATGCAAGTGGTTCCAAGCCTGAACACAGCAGTGCTGTTCCATTGGAAAGGAATGGAGACCTGAACCAGTGCTGTACCTGCAGTAATTTGATGTTTTACTGCACTGAAGGGCCTGAAGAGAGAGGCTTGAATGTTGGTCTGATTTCTTTACCCATAGTTATATTTTCCTCTGTCATTGGGCGAAAGAGATCTGCACCAAGAAAATTATTTTATCCAGCTTAGAGGAGAAAAACAAAGAGCTTTGATTCATACTTCTGGGGGTTCATTGAAATGTGTTTTACTCTGAAAGTGTTACAGCTAAATATTCCTGTTTCAGTTAGTGAAAGTTCATCCTGGCTGCAGAAACGCTCAGGTAATGAAAATGTTTCCTCTGAAAGTCCTTGTTTAGTTCTGGGTATGAATTTTAAAGACTTTTACTATAAACATAATGCTTCTGAGATGCACTTGTTGGATTTCAGAATGAGGAGACCCCTGAAGAGTGCAAAACACACCCTAAGGCTGGCCAGGACCTTGTATACTGGCTACCATACAGCAAGCAGAAAAAAGATATGCTATTTGTTATTTTGTGCTTGCTAGTAGGAGTCAGTTTTCAGAGGAAAACAGGAAATTAATACCCAAACTAGGTTTTATAGCTTCTCTTTGGCTTCTGAAGTGTTTGTATATAGATGAGAGAGAGAGCAAGCAATATATGTTTTCCACAGTCGGCTTCCTGTCACTCATAAATATTTTTTCCTGAGGGTATCCTCAATCAGTGCATTTTTTTTTATTGAAAAGTTTGCTTTGGATGCCTGAGCAGGAACGTCAGACTTAATCTGGTGCCTGTTGATTTTGATGTCAGAGAGAAAAAGCAAACTTTTTTGTAGATATTTTAACAAGTCCACCTGATGTTTTTGGATCCAGAGTTCTTATATCTATAAGCAAAAGCCTGTTGTAGCATGAACTAGTGCAATATGAAAGGAGCGAGCCATTAAATTGGGTGTTTGGTGGAGAGGGATTTTATTTCTTGAAATGTAATTGGGTTTCCTGGTCTTTACCATAGATCACAGTGCCAGTGCAAATTAGAGTTTGAATTTCCTTGACTGGGATTCTGAGAATATCAGTGGTTAACTGTATTTCTTTTTTCTCAAAAACCTTTTTGTAACACCCGTAGAAATACTTTTTTCTGTAATTTGTTAATTGCAAGCTTATTTAGGTCGTGATGATAATGATATTCTCAGGAATGTTACAGAATTGAACTGTCAAGTGACTTGAGCTCTTACATCAGCAGTCAGTTTACAAGGAGAAATTTAGATAATTCATAGTATACTATAATATTGCAATCTTTGTTAAATCCTGTGGTTATTTTGTGCAAACAGTCATCAAATATTTTATAGTATTATTAAAACCTGCTTTGAATCTAGGGTCTCCTTCAGGAAAAAAAAATCAATTATAGACTATACATAAGGATCCCTTGCCAGAAGCCATTTAATATCACCATTTGATTAGCTATAAACTTGAAATATATTTTATACACAGTGAAATTTTATGAAGGCTGTTGTAACTGATGGCTTGTTGTTTCTGTTGGTGTACCAGATGTACAAGTGGAGAAGAGTCTCTCTTTTTTGTCTAACCTGGTACTAGAAGAAGAATAAATAGCAACAGAAATATTTGGTGACCAGGAAGATGAAAGGTATTGATTGCTGAAAGAGGCATTATGTAATTCTTTGGCATGTCTCTTAAAGGTTTGGTTTAATGAGAAATTTAAAGGTCTGTGTTAGATGGTGGCAAGGGGCAGTAGTACTGGTGTAGGCACAAGCAGTGTTGAAGAAAAGGTGGAAAAGAATAGTGAAACCTCTTAGGCAGAAGATACTGGGAAGAGTTGAGTAAGAAGCTGCAGTCAGAAGCCAAATTATGTGACGTCTTGAATAAAGAAATAGGAAGCCTAACTATGAGATTAACATTAGAATTTTTTAAGGTTAGAACTGTTTTCCTACACCTGGAAGAAGGCATTGCCCTTAAGAGAAAGAAGTTTCTCTGTTAAGGTGTATTGCAAGTAGACTGTAGATATTGCTATTGGAAAAACATCTTTTGTTGTGGTTCCCTCATGTCACTGAGTGGCAAAGCAAACAGTAGGATTCATATTCTGAGGCCAACAGTCTTCATGGAGCAGACTGTTATCATCTCTCTTTCCATTGATCAGATAGTCAACAAGTAACTGTTACTTTCCATTTGTGTACTGTTATCTTTCACCTCATTTCCAGAAATGAATAAGTTTGGTGTTTCCCTTAATATTAGCGTAGTAAGCATTCCTGAAAATAAACACTGTAGTTCCCCTTTCAGAATTTTTGGGATGGAACTATGAAAGATTATTTATCTGCTCTACAAAAGAGAGGTCCTCCTACCATAGCTGATTCCTTTGGTAAATTTTACCCAATGAAATATCTTTCCAAGCTGTTCATTTACTTGCTGTCATTTTATTATTGAAGAAATTTTACTGTTGCTTAGATGTTAAGGCTCTGATATTTTATCAGTTTTATGTATTCACAGTTCATTTCACTTTTTTCTTGACAAAATATTTATAGTTTGAATGTAGATAGGATCTTTAACCCCTTGTACTGGGTCTGGTTGGGGTGGAGTTAATTTTCTTCAAAGCAGCTTGTATAGTGCTGTGTCTTAGATTTGTGATCAAAGCGGTGTTGATGACATGCCTATGTGCTGGCTACTGCTGAGCAGTGCTTGCACGGCATCAAGGACTTCTCTGCTTCTCACTGCACCTCCACAAGCAGCTGACCTGACTTCACTAAAGAGAGAGTCCATATTTTGTAGTGGCATGCTCAGCAATAAAACATAGAGGGGATGGCAACAGCTTTTCAAGGTAGCCATTACTTAGAGACTGCCTGGGCATCAGTCTGCTAGTGGGAGATAGTAATGATTCTCCCTTGCACCACTTTGGGGTTTTTTTTTTGGTTTGGGGTTTTTTCACTTGCTTTCACTTGCAGTTTTTTTAGGTTTGCATTTTTCTTCCTACTTATTAAACTTTATTTATCTCAACTCACTCTTTTTTCTTGCTTTTGCCATTCCTTTTCTCTCCTCTATCCCACTGGGGAAGAATGAGCAAGTGATTGGATGGGGGCTTAGATGTTGGCTGGGGTCAACCCACCACACCTATTCTTCAGACCATGGGTATAAAAGCTGCTCATGGTGTCAGAATTTGGAAAATCTGTCCATCTGCCTTTTCCTTTGAGAACAGTTTATCCCGCAGTCATATTTAAGAACAAAGCGTTATTCAATAGTGTCCTTCATCTTACTAATTAGGGTGGCTAATACATTTGCCTTGTATTATGGTCATTTGTTTGAATAAATGTCATCATTGTATTGATTAATATCCTGTCTTTCATAAGACCCATAAAATTTCCTGTCTAAATTCTCAGTGTCCTATTTTCAGTGATGCGGAGCAGCTATTTTTCATATTTAATGCACTGAAAATCAGTTTGGAACAAAGGACTAAAGGAATGGAACAAACTTTTTAAATATTCTTTTATCTTTTCATAGGAGATACTGAAATCAGGCCAAAATGTCATGTAAGAATCCAGACAGCTGCTTGAATCTGAGCAAAAGAGATTTCCCCCTTATTGCAAGGTTAGATTCATTGTTGGACATCCACAAACTCCCTAGTGGTGCAAACACCCAGTGTAGCTGAGCGCAGATTTCAGCAGACCAGAGCTAGACTGAAGATTTAGGCAGACAGTGATTGATGTGAACTTGGTACGTAGTCACTCATGCCCCATTTTGCTGTTTGTGAAATTCTGTGCTGAGCACATCTGGCAAGGCTTAATGTAAGAGCCATAAAGCCTAATGTGTCTTTTTAATCCAACTCTCCAGCCATTCTGCACAACAGACAGCTCTGGAATTTAGTATCAGGAGGGCTGAGATGACCATAATCTAGCAAGAGAGGGGAAAACAATTCCAAACTTGTCTTTGAAATGCTTATAACAAGAGGGCTAAACTGCATCTTTTTATATAAATGCGAGTAGTCAGCTCATCTGTATGACATGATAGGCTATGACAGTTTCAACAAAGAAATTTTTCCTTAATCAATTTGTTTTCTATGGAGGACAAGTCTTTAATATTTTCCATCCCTTCTCAAGGACTTCCTCTGCTAAGGACTCAGGCCTGAGTCCTTTGCATCTCATGCCCTACTATCTAGTGTCCAAAGACATAAGTGAAAAGAGAACTTCAGATGGTATCTAAAGTGTTTTAACTTTGGTGGATCCTTACTGGTCTCAAGTTGTCTGTGATTCCTGGTTCTCAGCCAGACCTTTGGTCTTTGGTTAACTTTTGTGGCACAGTGGGACAACTGGGTCCCATGTCTTGCGAGATGACAGCAGCAAATTGTTTTCATGCTTCAGGGAATTGCTGCTGACTGTTCTCCTATGTCAGCTGTTAAGTCTGATACCTCAGGCACAGGCTGCTTTCAGCATCTTCTCCTTTCTGGGCTCAGCTCCAGTGGTATTTAGCTCCTTCTGCCAGTGCTTTCTTAGGACAGACTAGAAATTGTTCTGCTAAGGTGTCAGTCAGATCTTGCATGACAGATCTTGCTCCTCCTCTTGTCTCTTGACTCAGCATGGGCTGAGGTGGTGTCAGCACTGGTTAAGGTTCTGTTTCTTAAGGTCCTAGCTAAAGTTGTGTGAGCCTCTCTGCCTGTCAGAGAGGAGAGGGGCACACATTCACTTCCCCTCTGGACCAGTTCTATGCTGTTATCTGAAAGCTGCTTCTCTTGGTCTCCATCTGGCTGTGGGCTACAACCTCTCTGACTAACATGCTTTGCTGATGTTGCTGCTACTGTTTTAAGGTTGATGGCTTTTGCGTTCCAGTGGTTTTTATTTCTTTCTTCACATTGCTTCTGTATAATGTGCATCTTATAACATGATTCTATTTTTTTCTGCTGACACTGGAACTCTGTGCTCTTTCATAAAAGAAGTGATGGAATTTGGTACTTATTGTGATGAGTTATTGCTACTCAATTAATTATTTTTTTTCATTAAAAGCCTTTGATATGCTCTCCAGCCCAAAAGATGGTTTCATAAATACTGCTGACTGTAGCTATTCTGAGGATAATAAATTCTCCCCTATTTATTGAAATATAAGTATATCCTTGTTTGTTCCCGTAAGAGTGGTGAAGATACATTCTAGATCATACGTTCCTAATGAAGTAAAAATTACTTGAAATTCCTTCAGAGTCTGAAAATTACTAGTTTTAGGATGGGTTTCTTTTTCTGGGTAGATAACCTGTTAGTGCCTTTGTGTATGGCTCTTAATGTATGACACTTACTTATACCTGTCAGTTGTTTCTTAGATAAGTTGTCAATGAGAGTGTGTGTGAATAGGTACCATTTTCCCCAGATTAAAAACAGCTTTAAATATTCTTTTTGTTTAATATTTAGATTTGTAGTTAACGAATTAGTTAACAGTGTAATTAACAAATTCAGCATGTCATCTTTTGCACCTTGCATTAAGTATTACCTTATAAAAATGAGTTGGCTAAATGCAGATATTAAATCTTCATAATATCATAAATAATTACTATTGCGTGTGGGAATAATTTAAAGCTATTTGTACAGGAAATAGTGTTTTTTGAAAAAATGTCATTAGGAAATAATGCCATTAGTAGCAAGTATACATGAAAAAATATTAATCATGGTCAACGTTACTAAAATATGTAGTATTCATGCAAGTGTCAAAAGCACATTACAAATGCCCGTTAATCTGGGAAATAAACTAATAGAAGAGCACAAAACTGAATGTCACTGCAAATGTATTTATGTGACTTTATGATTTAATCTTGCCAGCTAAGTGCTGCAGGTAAAGTGAGAGAAGTTGCCACCTGTAAAGTTCTAGTGATATTTAAAGAATACATTGGAGTTTCAGTTGCTGAAGATTCAATGGATTTCAGTAAGTGTGGTAAACTAGTCTTCTTTATAAAGAAGATATTTCAGATGCCTCCATCTTGTATGCATTGCAAAGCAGTCATTGAAGAGAATGCTCTTTAACCAAACGAAAAAAAAATAATGGGAGGTTTGTTTATTTATTTATTTCATAAACTGCTTTTATCCATACATATATTTTATTTTCCTCCTTGTGGATGATTAAAATATCAGTATCTGCAAATTATGCTTTTCAAGTGCAACAGCTTGGTTTAAAGACCATACATTTAGAGAGATCTGTCATGCAATGTCTGTCCCTCTATGCTACACGTAATATTTGTAAATAGAAAGCATTCTTCAACCTGCTGCCACTGTATGAGGTATAACTGTGGCTTCAGCTTCTAGTGAATCTGATTTTTCTCAGGCAGGAGTAAAGCAATAGCACTTTGTCTCCTGTTCTAAAAATTTTATTCCCTGTGCATATTTGATGGACATTTATAGACAGTCTGGCAACAGATTTGTTATCTACGGGCCAGCAGAAAAATTAATATAGGTAGGAGTCTAAGGAGGGGTGAGCTGACATAACAAGCTGACAAACCTTTACAAAGTAGCTGAAGGAAAAGGAGAGCTGTTTGATAATCCCAGGCTTTGTTGGCTCACTTATTTTTTTATGGAACAAATGTTTAAATTAAAAATCCACATAAAGTGCTGTGTATTTCTAGAACTAATGTTCCTTTTATTTTTTTAATGTTGTGTGCTCCTTGGAAAAAGTATTAAAGTTTATTAATGCATGTATTGATTTTTAACATCTGGGCTAGCTGTGCAGTAAAGGAAAGTACAGTCAACAAAACAGAGGCATGCTTATATTTAACAGTTCTTAATCCTGGGACTAGGGACTTCTATCTAGTCCAAGGGTGCATCTGTGTAGATGTAGGAGGTGCTACTTGCTCCTTCTGCCTCCTTAACTAGCCAGGAGGCTGCACAAGTGCCACTAAGTACAAGTTGCAGTGCCATTGGAAACGAACATTGCTCTTGTCAATACTATTAGTTTTGACTCCATAATATTCCATAATAGTCTGTTTATGTGTTTTCCGGTCAGTATGTGGATATTCCTTTAAGTTTGCAAGTGATGCAAGCGTTTTCAGTACAGCAAAACAGCTGTGAAGGTTTATCTCAGAAAAATCCTGTTAGTTTTAGTTTAACCCTTAGTTTTAGTTTATACCCTTCCTTCTTCCCATCTTATAGGAATAAAAATCACATTAGAAAAAGTGACTTGCAGGGGATGAAAACTATTCCCAGTTTGCCCAAAACTGGAATTTGGAGCAACTGAAAAGTTTCATTTGTAACACAGAGTTATGTCCTTTTTTTCTTAATTTTTATTCATGTGGAGGTATAAAAATGAGGTGCACATTAAGTAAAATTACAAAATCTAAATGCAGCTCATTGAAACAAAACACTTCTACTTAAATTATTTTTAAATGAGCAGAAAAAGGTGGTGTTCTTCCTCAGTTGTTCTTTCCTGCTGATGAGCATATCTTGGACATGTTGATGCAGTTGTGTTGCCAGTAGAAGACTGCACTGGCCTCTCTGCTTTCCTCTCCCAAAGAGATGGCAGTGGTCAGTGATTTGCCTGTTCCCCAGTAAATCTAGACATTGTTCTTGCTAGTTTCTCTTTATAGTGTGCTACTTATTTAATGGCATTTATTGCATAGTTTTATCATTATTTCCTAGCTAATATAATAATGCTACTTCTAAAATAATAGCTGACTAAATCACTCCTACAGGAAACAATTTATCATATTAGATAGAACATCTACAGAGGTAGGATATACACTTGTTTCTTGAGTTTTCCCAGTTTCTACTCAACATTCCTCTTTTGGGGAAGGAAAAAAAAATAAGAGGAATAAAGCATGAAGAGTTGCCTAAGAATTTCAGTAAAGCAATAGCAGATTAGTGTCTGTTGCTTTTGATAATTTTGTGGTAGCAGCCTAGCTAACTAAATGCATGCCAACTATGGTTGGTTTTAGACTGTAACACACTGGTCAGGTGAAAACTTATTTAGAAAATAAGGAAATTACCATCACATACACTTAGTTGTATTCATTGTTTTTACACAATTTCTTAAACGTTTCAAAAATGTCATGACCCCTCTTCTCTAAGTTAATTTGTACAATATGTCCAAATCACTACAATAACACACAGAAAAGGTCATATTTGAACAGATGATTGGTATTTTCATGCTTTGATATTGCCCTTGCTTCCTCTGATAGGAGCTGAAGACATTGTCAGGAAGCTAAGTAAGTACTGTGTGGAGATTTGTTCCTTATTATTCTGATCCCTGTTTTCCGTCCTCCTCACTGTTGCCCTCCCAAGAAGAATAAAGAAAAGACTTTAAGTCTCTCTTGAGTCAGTCTCACACTTTTCATAGTCATGGGTAGGGGATAGATGTTTCAGCATGAAAGGAGCTTCCAGACTGTTCACTCTAACCTGAGTCAGGATTTTCATGGAGGGTTTTTTCCTCTCATTTGTTTTGTCACTATTGCATTCTAATCCTTTACCAGAATAGCCTCAGCCTAATTGACATGCTTATTTTATCCTTGTTCTGTGTAGTATTCCCCTGCTTTTATCCACTCCTTTTCTAAGAAATACCTTTCTTATTATCTCAGGCATCATTCTGCTCTTTTGTAAAGCCATGCAACACATGTGCTAAGGACTTCTGCAGCTTTCTTGCTGACTTGGTTCTTTTGTCTAGAAGCTGAACAGTTCTCAGGGCAAGGAGTGTGTGTTACAGTGCTTGTATAATTCTTGATGCAATAAGGTCTGTAACCATAGTAGACTCTTACCATCTGCTGCTCTGCTCATGGAAGTGGTCATCCAAATTGAAACACACAGTCCAGCCATTTGTTGCTGCTCTAAAGGTAATTAAAAGATTGCAGCCTATTTTAATTAACCACTTAAGTTACATGTATGCATGTTTTATACAGTCAGATTTTCAGGAGTAGTATTGATACTAAGCAACAGACTTTTTTGTAAGTGCTCTTTCTTCTTTCCTATAAATTGTGATTGAATGTTATAGTCTTCAGGGCCTTTAAAAAAAACATCTTCAATGCAACATCAAAAGTATGTGCAGGGAAATATCCTCGTCACCTACCCATAAGCATCTGTTTTAAGAGATTCCATAATAAGCAATAAAGGAAGAGACAGGTTCCTCTAAAGAGCAAATCTAAGTGCTTTGTATTCCCTCTGCTTTTCCACTGATTAAGACATCATTTTTTTAAAGTCGGACATCTCAGTGTTGTGAGTAGATTTGAGTAGCGTAATCACCCAACGCTCCCCTTTCCCCATCTTTCTGTATTCCTGACCTAAATGAGCTGAAACTCCTCACAGGCTTGAGGCTGGCATTTCTGCCATCACACTTGGTGCGAGAGAGAAATAATTGCTCCACATCAGCCAGAGTTGCGCTATATGGGGATGTGTAAGAAACAGGAGAAACATGAAGCAGAACCGTGAAGATACATCAGGGTGCACTAGGTGCCGTTTGACCAGCTGCTTTGTAATGTACATGGTTGTGCTCCCTCACCATGGTAGAGCTGAGAGCCTGTCTTTACACCCAAACAGTGCAGTTCCCAAACTGCAAAGAAAAGTCTTAAGCAGATTCATCTTGCATTGATTTCTAAAGTCAGGAGACTTCTCTGTTGAGTTCCAATATGTTTGAGGTGCTTAATCAATACCAGTGTTAAACTACCACCCATAACCAATTGCAGGGATATTTTTCTTTGATTTTTCTGACTCACTCATATAATGCCATGTGTGTCTTAAGAGATTAAAAATGGGAAGAATACATGTGTAGGTGTTTTTGATTAATAGGATCTTTAGTTGAAATTTAATATCTTCAAATGTAAAATATTGATCTTGTTGCACTCCCTCTTATAAATTCCTTTAAAACTGTAACTTTTTCTTTAAGTTGCAATTTCACAGAAAGACAAAGATAGTCTTAGCACCTGTAATATAACATGTGACATGATGCAATATGCGGTTTGCAGCCCTGAAGGTCAGGAAGTTGAACGTTATTTATTAGAGAGAACATGAATTGGCCCTATAGCAGAAGGGTGTATTTTTAGAGAGAAATGGAGCAAAGGGGAGAGAATTCATGACATGTTAGATACCATGCGCCTTGCATGTGGCTGTGGAAACCAAGTATATTGACAACTTCAGCATATGTATTAACAGCAACACTAAAAAACGCCAACAATTCAGTAGTCTGTATTATTATGGAAGCATTTGATGATGAGCATAATAACATCCTACAAAATTGCTAATAAAAGGCACTGTTAAGCAGTGTTGGGTTCTGGATCTTTACTGCTGTTCTTGGTCTGGAATGAGAAGGCTCTGTGTGTGTGTGAGATAGTGTGGCTGGACTAAGCCAGCGTTTGAAACAGTGGACAGTACTTTCTGTGGTGAAAGTATGAAAAGTTGAAAGTATGAAAGTTTTTACTGTTCAAGCAGGGAAAGCAGGTAAACTCTTTTAGTGTTTTCTTTGTTTACTATTTACTACACTATGGTTTGTAACTGTTTCAGGCCTCTGCATGCTGGAGAGCTTTCCTGGCTAAGTCTGACCATGAGTCAAAGTTCCTGCCTAAGTTTGACCATCTTTCTAGCAGACTTTTCCATTACTCAAATCCAAACTGGCTTGTTAGCATCTTTTTATACTCTGATACTATGAGGAAAACAGTGATGAGAGTACTGCAAGGCTTGTTCTTGATTCTTGGGTTTTAGACTGCCAAACTCTTGGGTTTGGGATGCCATTGCTTGGTACCTGTAAATCACCCTTAACACAAGCTAGTTTACAGTGTCATGTAAAATGAGTAAGTCATTTTAAAATTCTAAATATAGAGAACATATTTACAACTTTATGAATCTAATACCTGTCCAACTTTATGGAGCTAATACCATTCCTAACTCATTCTAATTTACTCAGTGGCTCCTACTGTATATCATCTGCCTAATAACCTGTTTGTAATGAAGATTCAAGGTTTCTTCTTATAAAAATTCTTAGTTTACAACCAGAGGAAAAAAATTGATTCCTTTTGTACCCAGCCCCACCTGAGGTGCCGTGCCAATTCAAATCTTAATTCCATTCAGAATAATGTCTTTAATTCCCAGTATAATTCAGGGATGTCTTTAACTTTTTTCCTCTAGGTGATTCAAGAATCAGGGCAATTAGTAAATATTAGAAGAAGTGTAATTTTATGGTCAGATAAAGCATTCTTTTTCTACTGTGATCAAAAGTCCTTTTAGTCTTTCAATGTACACAACATATAATTTCTTATCAAATAGTCAAGATAAAGTTGAATTTTAAGATTGCAGACTTGATGATGAGATTATTGCATACAACATCAGTGATTCTTGATGGAGCTAATGATAGAGTAACTTAGGCTGGAAGAGTCCTCTGAAGGTCATGTGATCAACCCCCTGAGCAAAACAATTGCAGTTCTGAAATTAGGTGTGGTTCTAGGGCCATAACTGAACAAGTTTCGAGCATCTCCAAGTAACTGTGGTTCCTCAGTTTCTCTGGGACCTCATTCATAGAAGTTTTTCATCTGCTGCAAGAGCAGACCATGATAAGGATGTTTCTGAGGTGACGATTGCCTGAGGTGACTAGCTCCTCACTCTTCAGAGTTCCATGATAGCATATATGTACAGTTTATTAAAGGAACCCAAGCTATAGCTGCCAGCAGTGATGACTCTAATGCTCTTTGCCAGCCTCAAAGGTGACATGTCTGCCACCACACTTAGTGCGAGAGAAATAATGCTCACATTTTAACAAGGGTTATAAAGCTGAGGTGAAGATGGATGGATGTCAGTGTTTCTTCTGAGCCACAGAGCAGCCTAGATATTCTACTACAGTGTGCTAAGTGCACATTGGTAATTTTTTTTCGTAGCACTCTTAGCCTTTGGAAGAGCAAGAGTGGAAACTCTGAGCTACCCCCACTTTACTAATCCTCTTTTATTTCCTAGTCTTTGTTTTATGGTATATTCATGTTACTTTTTCCATGCCTACTATCTGATTTAATAAAAGATTTTACCTCTACCTACAAATTGTCTTGCATTCTAACAGGAACTTAATCAGAGTTTACACCAGTTTAGACTGGGAGAGACCTTTGGAGGTCATCTGGTCTAAACCCTTGGTCAAAGCATATTCTGTTGTGAAGCTGTTGTTAGAGTTATACTAAGTTTAGACACTAAAAATAAGTGTCTGTATGTTTTCCTTTGCAATTTAAAAGATAAAAAATAGAATTCCTAAAATAAAATTAAATAATCAGCTGGTATGACAGAAAATGCTTTGACCAAGCTCATGAATTGCTGTCAGGTAAATTAAATGAACAAAGCTCTGGATCTGGGTATCTGTTGAAAACTGTATTCTATAATCATACCCGTTAGTAATTCCGAAGGTCTCTCTCCAACCCAAAGGGATAGGATGACTATTAATCTATTTTGATTAAGTGTATCATTAATAACACAAAGCTGTTAACAATAAGAGGTAGGTGGGTGTTTTGGTTTGGGATTTTTTCATTGTGGATAAGGAGTTTTAACTCGGGACTTAAAAACAGAGGGAAATCTTTCAAAAAAGCTCTCAACAGTTTAGTTTTTTACTTTTTGTTTTGTTTATATGCTGGAGTTGAAAGTTGTTACAGGAAGAAGCTGCTTATTTTCTTTTTATTATATGAACTCTGAATATAGATATAACTTCTATTCATTGAGTACAGAAACTGTGGGCAAAGTAGCTCCGAAAGGCACATTATACCGATGCGGCTGCAGATGGCAACTCCTGAAAGCCCGGGGGCATGGGAGAATATTGAATCTAACTTGAAATGCATTTACTCAGATCCTTGTTACAGGGGTTCTGCAACCTGTTTGTAGTCAGTGTTGCCACTGTCACCTGTTTGTGAGATCAGAGGTGTGTGAGGTTGGGGAAGCGTGTGCTCTTGCTCTGGAAACGAGCAGGGGCAGCAGCCAGCGTGGCTTGGTTTCTCCTCACCACTCTTGGCAGTAATTGGAAAGAAAGCAGCCGGAGAAGTAGTGTGCCCGTTCTCAGCAGCCTCCCTGACAAATTCCAGTGACACCTCAGTAGTCGGGGATTTTTAGTTTTGATTCCTTAATGATGAGTGCCGTACCAGTGGTGTGTGGAGAGAGTCCATAATGCAACCACCTGGATTTCAGGTGTAGGTGAGCTGCTTTTCAGTTGCAGTTCTTTGCAGACTGTCCTGAGTTACTGTACTGCAAAGTATGAAAAAATTTCATCAGGAAATGTGACATGATCCTGTACTTTACCTACTTTATTGGCTTAATATTATTTTATTCGCCATTTCCTTTAGTAGTGGTCCTTTGCCATTTGTGGGAAGGTATATTTATAGGTCTTAGTGTTTTCAAGCCATGTTGCTAAACTGCTTCTACCAAAAAGGTCTTAATAATTTTTGCTAATTTATATTTTGGTGTGTGTATATATATATATATATGAAAATAGGTGCCACAAAGTAATCAAAATATAAAACTATTTGACAATGTATTTCTTTGATAAAACTCTGAAGTTCTCCTTTCATTATTTATAATGAAGTACAAAGTAATAAACTTAAGTTTTGTGGGATTTTCTTGTCTTCATAATAGACAGTACTGTGCAGTATTCTGAAATGTTCTGTCTAGAGCCGTAAGTTTTCTGCTAAATAGCTGGATAATGAAAGGACAGTCAAATTTCATGCAGTTTTTTTATGGGTTTCCACATATATGTGCTCCCTTTCACTTTTCTTCCCTTTTATTGTTTTTGCTGGATTGATGGCTTTTATTCATGTTTTATGAGGTTTTCATTTATTAAAGTGTTTGGGCACAAAGGAAGGTATAGAAATATTACAACAGGAGGTAACACGCGCAGGTTATACTGCCTGTGCCTGAACACATTAAAAAAACCCTGTAATTCTTTTTAGCTATTAAGTATTTGGTAAGTATGCAATGTACATTTCCCATGTCTTCCAGCACCTTTTTTTGCATAGTGGTCTCTCTCTGCTCTCTTCTCAGTTACACTACCAAAAAATAAGCAACAGTAGAGGAATTTCAAGAAGATAGTTGAAAAATACAAAATTTATTTAGACTGCGTTTGCTTGTATTGGCCAATTTGTCATCCTCACTTTTATTTATGGCAAATAAATTGGCATTATGTGGATAATACTGATAATGGTGTGTCTTCTGGAGTTATACTAGATGAAAGGGTATTTGGAAATAAGTAGCTGGAGAGAGACTTAGTTCTGCATTTACTTTTCTGATGGCATTGTAGTACTTCACATGAAAACACAGGCACTGCCAGACCAAGTCAACCCATGGATTGCTCTAGTCTCATATGCTGCCTTTGGCAGTGGCAAATAGGTTAAGAGGTGAGACAGGTAACATAATTCACCTAGGAGTTTACATTTATAGAATGAAGAAAATGTTATTAATAATACTTCATGCTGTACTTGGGGAAAAGGGATTCTACTTATACCCTGAAGCATGAGATTTAATTACTCTTCCAACATTGTCTTTGCTTACAAAGCTGCCAGTGTTGTTTATCATCAGGAAATTATCCAACCCTTTTAAAAAGCAGCCTTAATATTTGTTTCAATGAACTTTCACAGTAGCAACTCCATAAATTAATTAAATACTGCCTTGGAAAAGTGGCTCCTTTTTGCAGTTGAAAGATTAAGTATCTTTTCATAGAAGCAGATTTTTCACACTCGGGGAATAAAGTTCAAAAGAAATTGGGTAGTTTTTACAATGTCCTTCATTATTTTATTATGTGTTTTCCCATTCGATAAATTAATTGGCTGATTGCATATATTAAGTGGGCTGCCTCCTCCCATACCCCCGAGCCCATTACCTTCTGTTGGATCCCTTCAGTCCAAAATTAAAAATGTAATAAGCCTATAAATGTTAGTAATCTTATGATCTATTTAATGTAGCTCTACCGATAGTATATTTATGATCTGTCTAAAGTGTATTCTTCTGAAGCTAAAACTTTAACGTTAAACTTCAAATTTAGCACATTCACTGATTTAATTATATCTTAAATATGTCCTGTTTGCACAGAAGTTGTGTGCTAGTTTGATTTGCTTTTCTCATGTTAGTATTCTATTTCTATTTATGAGATAAGGTGTAGATTACATGTGATAGCTATTCAGTATTCTTAATATTAATTGTAATGCATGATATATAACATTTTCAGATTACAGATGTGAGGGGAGGGCAGTGTGGCTTTTAATGAGAGTGAAATATAAACCAGTTACAGTTACATACAGTGAAGGAATGTATGTTTTAAATAGATCCACAAAGAGAACTGAATCCAAAACACAAATGAATCCAAAACACACCAAATGCAAATAAATTAGTTTCAGCTGTATCAGTTCCTTCATCTGAGTTTCCATGTAGTTGAAAAGATAGTGATACTGGTGTAAAAGTGAGTGAAGAGGGTGTGAGTGGCTGGAGGATGGGCAGAGGACAGGTACATTCAGTCTAGATTTATGGTCAATTAATTCATAATGTGATTATGGTCTATATAAATCTACGTCTTTCTAAAATTTTATAGTTCGAGTATAAAAAGGCTCGGTGTAAAAAAATGTATCATGTCAGGATGATTATCTTCCTGTATTTGGTTCTCTTCATTACTATTATACTTTTATATCCCTAATGTCTTCTTCAGCACTCTGAATTTCATGTTTTTAAATTACCTGGGGTTATTGTTAATACAATTTTCCATGGACTTTTGATGACTGTACACTCAGCCTGGCATTAAGCTTGAAGAAGACCTTGTCTGTCTGTCTTATATATAATTATATATGTATAAAAGACCCTGTATTTCTCAGTGGCGCATGGTTTATTCTTTTCAAAAATCTAGAATAACAAATAGTTTTCAATACTTGAACGAATTATGCAGCTTTTAGAAACATAATTCCCTGATAAAGCTACATGCTGCTTCTCAATGTGTCACTATATTTTAGGGTTAAAGTGTGAAATAGCATGTGGCAGTTTTGGAAGTAAATCATGGCATTGACAGCCAGTGATCACCTTCCTGGAAGTTCCCTTTTAGTTGTACTGATTCTTAACATACTCATGTGAACAACAGATCAGCCCAGCATAATACATCTCAAGAGCCAGACCATCTTACGGTTGCTTGCTCTGCTTCTTAAGACACATTTTTTTTTCTTATTGGGTTAATTTCATGAAGCAGTTGTTTGCTAGGACAATATTGCTTGCATATCAATTCCTGGATCTTATTGTATGAGTCATCACTTTCTCTGAGTAGCAAGTCTTTGAAGAAATTGTTTGTATTGGTTGTGAATACTCCCTGATAAAATTTAGTGGTTAATTTATTTTATCAACTATTTACATTGGACAATAATTATCCATCTTATCCAATAAGAATGTAATAATATGTACATGTGACTAATGATAATTGCTACGTTAGAAGATGTTGAAAAATGCAGTTTCATCTAGCCAAGGTTGGTATCAGATTATACAGATCATTCTCGGCCTGTTTCCTTTTTTCCCGTTTATTTTCCCTAAATCACTATTATTTTCTTTCAGTAATCTAATGCTGTAATTATTGCCTGATTCATAGCCTACTAAAATCAATAGAAATATCCCTGTTATATTCAGTGGGTGTTAGTTGTTTTTTTCCCATCAGCCAGCCTGAATTGTTCTTGCACATACACCTTTTGCTTAAAATACTTTTTCAATTGCAAACTAAATACTGTTCATACTGCACAGGCCAAAACATTTTGCTTCCTCTCCCTCTCTCCTTGAATGTCAGATGACAGTTTTGATTGAAAGCCTTATAAAATCAATGGAAAGACTTTTTTTTTTACTTAGGAAGTAAAACAAAGAAACTTCTTGTCATTAAAAGAAACAAAATATCTGAATCATAAAAGAAACAACTATGTTGAATAAAAATGCTAACTTTCAATGGAAGTTGTAGAGGGATTTGTTCATTGCCTCTAACAAATTTTCTGTTGGACCATCATTGAGACATACTTTATTTGTATTGTACATAGTTCAACTTATTTTCACTACTAAGTATTCCTCTACATATCTTTGGAAGTTTTTATCATATGATGAAATATGGAAGACTATGCAATGCTGCCTATCTGCATATGATACTTCATTTCCAATTCCTGTATTACAAATGTGTAATACAAAAGTATTGAGTCAAATACAGTTTTAGCACTTGTATGCCTGCCATAATTTTTTTGGAGTTCATATATTTGTACTTGGGTTACTTTCTGCTTGACAGTTTCCAACAGGTCTGATGCTAGCATTTTGACTGGCAATTTTTTTGTCAGCATGCTTTTTCTGATTGTTTCTTTGAAGAGAATAACTTAAAATACAGTTTAAAAAGTGCTGACTGTAGAAGCTGTTTGGTTTTTCTTCTTGAAAGTATTGTTATGAATTGAAACTTGCCAAAATAATGGTTAACCAAAGAAAATGCTATGGTAGTCTCTTTTTCTACACATGTGCTTCTATTGTGAGTGAAAGGAGGGCACAGAGAAGGGACGTGTAATAAAATGGTCATCTTGAACTAATGTTTGTGTCAATCACATTTTCATAAACTGCACCATGAACCACACCAATGTTATTCTTCTCATCCTAGAGCTACTTTCATTCTTACTGGAAATCAGTACTAAAATAACTGTGTCTATGAGAATACATTTTGCTCTTAATCTGCTGGTTGAGAGTTTAACCAAGTATTTGCACAGTTCTCCAGGGAGATTTTGCAATCACCTTGTTCTGGCACGAGTGCATGTACAGAAGAACCAAAGGTGGGTATTTTTAAGCTCACTTGTGGCTGACACAGTGTAGATCAGATTTCATAGTGAAATGGCTGGAGAAGCAAGCCCTTGCTTTGTCAGCAAAATGCCATGAAAGCCTCAATGGCTGTAGAAGTGGTAATACCAAGTAGGAGACCTTGTTCTCCAAGCATTTGGAGAAAGCAGCATATTTTCTGATGACTCCATTGGATGAGTAAAGGACAGCTTTTAATGAGGTAAAAAATGGTGAATCTCATTCACCTCATCTGAACTTGACATATCACAGGGCCATTGTAGAAAAGTGGCATTGAGAGAGATGTACTATAGAGGCCTGAAAACAACAAGTGTCTTAACATTGTTTAGTTCATGTTCTCTGAGAAATAATTATCTTTCATCTGTTACTAGGCCCTGTGCCATGGTGCTACACTTGTCTTGATATATTCTCTGAGTTCAGAACAGTATCGCCAAACCCAGCTTAGGGATTTTTGAAGTTTTTGTTAATCTGTTCTGTTAGGCAGACCTGATGCATGTATTCAAAATGCTAATGTTTGTTGTTCACCTTATAATTATTTGCCGGTTTAAAGAACATCACTTACCAATTCAACCAATATGATAATTGAAAGCTAAACTATATGTGGAAATGTAGAAAAACATTTTTAAAAGTATAACTGGAAAGATTACTGGTTCATTGGTTAACTAGAAAGATATAAAGTTGCTGAGTTTTCCCCCAAAAACAGCCTTATTCTCCTCCCTTAAAAAAACAAACTAAACAAAAAAACCCCAAAAACGTAAAAATGTTCATTTCTGTTGTCTGCTGAACAAGATACGGCACTACAGTATTTGCTTTGCATATTTACTTTTTAGATGTAAAATTTCACCATGTGATGTACAAAGTTTAAGTCTATAATTCTGTTAATAAAAAAATCCAATCATTCTAACGGAACTTGCAGTCAGCCACTATGTTTGCTTTGCCAGTGGTACTGGCTTTAATCATCTGATAGTCTGATTGTGCTCTTACCATGCTTTCCCAACTGTAATGGAATTTAAACGTCATATGCCATGGGAATTATAAAAACAGTGAGAGAATTTGCAAAACAAGATCTTGCTGAATATGAATAGAAATATTGGAACTTAGCACTGCATAATTAAAACGTTTTTTAACATAAAATCATTTTTTTCATTCTAAAGATATTTTGATCTTGTGTCAAGACAGTGTTTATTTTATGTTAAAAATAGTGAAGGAATGTGAAAGTTGCCCTTTGCCATGGTAAAAGCATAACAAAACATCTCTGAAATACAACTAGACAAAATAACAGTTTGACGCTCTCTTAGCTCATCAATCTAAATTATTGCTTTCCTTTATTTAAATAATTCTAACATACAGGTTCTTTGCCATTGTTTAGTTGTATATCTAATAATGTAATTGGAATTGCTCAATAATCTTCTGTCTCAAGCTTTTCTTCATTTCTGATTCATTGTGTCTATTATTAAACCCAGCTGTTGATGTTTTTGAACAAACTGATTTCTGAATTAACTCTGTATTGTGTTCTATAATAACACCACTTCTGAATTATCATGGGCTGCTCCCAATTTACTTTTAGATAATTAAAGGCTGTCTTTACTTCTATCCAAGTTGCCTGTTTTGTTTCCCTGAACACAAGGATGTGATTTCATTCACACTGCTCTGAGGGTCTGAGGTTGATAATAATTTTTCTACATCTTCTCTCATCACTGTCATCTCCCAATATATGATGCTCCAGCATCACTCCTTTACTCATTAGCGTTCACAGTGTTGGTGCTGTGTTGTGCTAGTCTGTCACAAGTCATTCCCTATTGTTTTCCTTAGAAGTCTGTACCTTCATGCCATGGAGTAGCCTTGCTCTATAGAGTACTTTCCTCTTCCTTTTATTAAATTTATGCATTCTCTAAATATTTAAATAATTGTATATGAATTAATGTAAAATTATTGGGATCATACTAGTGTATCTCATGTATGATTCACATAGCAGTTACTACATTAAATTCAAGGACTTTAAAATTGACCTCATTATAATATATTTTAGATAACTAATTGATGGGGTTCTTTCTTCTGGCAAGTAAACTGATGTATTTTTTATTTATTAAAAAAAAAGTAAATACCCAAAAACCCGACCTCGATATACTTCAGATGAAAAGACTGACCTGTGACAACTTGTATGACTTTCAGTATGGGGTCATACATAATTTCTACTTTCATTCTTTCACTAGCTCATGTCATTGCTAAATACAGTAGGAAGACATTTTAACAAAAAAAAATAGAAAAGATAAAAAGGGATTTATGGTGAAGAGCCATGACAATTAAGAAGAATTATCTTGTTTATACCCACTAAGGTTCACAAGAAAAGGGCATTTTAGACTCTTAATAGTATTTTTAAAATTAGTGTTAACCCCAGTTTGAGAGTTGTATGTATTTCCCCTTGGCAAGAACAGGAATTTTATTCTGATCCTACAGCTTTTTCTCTTGCCAAGGTGAAATCCCTGTGACTTCTTCCACATTTAATAATTGAGATCTTTATGGACTGGTTTCTTCCTTCTATTACTTTTTGAGGGACTGCTCTTAGGGCTTTGAAATTAGATAGTAAAGCTGAGCAATGGATGTGGCAAAGAGTGATCCTCACCTTACTGATAAACGCAATTAATAAAATGGTGAGAATTTGATGTACAAAACGTATCTATTTGCTCAAAAATGTAGTAGCAAGTTCTTCCAGGTTAATGTTGTCTTCATGGAGCAACTACTTTTGCGTATTTGACTTTGTGTAAACGTGTACGAGTAAGTGAAATCTTTGAACTGGTGGCAGCATGTTAAGTTTCTATTTACTTCATTACTTTATATGCAGAATTTTTCTCTATTATTCCTCAAGAGGCAGCACTGTTAAGTTGCTGTGTAAAATTTTCAGACAAGTGCAGAGGTACTCTAACCAAAAAATACATCTTATTTATGATGTGTCAAATTACTGTTCTGAGAGTAGACCTTTTAGGTTGCATTCAGCCTCTAATTTGACTGAATTTTAATAGCATAAAATGCCTTTTAGTTGGAACTTGGCTTGCATATTATATCACTCATTTCAATGAAAAACATTCAGATGCAAATACAGTTTGTTTGGACTGAGTACAAATGCCACTATCATGACTGATGAAGGCTTTTGATCACACATCTACAAACTGAAACCTTAAAAAAGAAGAGGCTATTTGGACTGGCATCTGCAGTGCCATGAATTATTTAGTTCCCATTATTCATAAATCTCTTTGAAGGGAAGACTTATGAGGTTTTTAAGGAGGAATAGTCATAGCTGTGTTGCCAGTTTCTATTTATGCTGTGACTGACTGCATGTGCAAACTTCTAAACTGCAAGTGTCGTACTGAATATGGAAGAGGTGCATGCACGAACTGCTCAGGAATAGCCATGAGAGGTTTCTGGTTTTACTGTTTGCTTTGGTGTGCTCCAGAAGGTGGGCAAGGCAAGAGAGTGTCAGTATGATTTGGTGAGCTACCCAGTTAGCTGCTAGGGACCTGGTTGAATCTTGCAGAGCACATGTTCACAGCTGGAGTTTATTCTGCTGATCATTCACTGCACTACAAATTTCCTTTGGATGTGCTCCAACAACAGAACAAGAACAGCAGCACCTCCCTCGTTTTTGCATTCTTTTACTCGGAATCCTTTTGTTTTTTTACTACAAACAGGTGACACTTCAAAAGATTTCTTGTGTTTCCCGCAATGACTGAAGTTAGACACAATATGTAAACACTCCTGCTAGAAAGGGGTTTTGCGTGCTTGTTTAGCTCATTGTAATTTTGTAATAATGTTGTTTAGAAGATCCATGTTGGCAGAGATGGCAAGGAATGAGTTAAAAATACCCAATGGTAACTTGTTTATCTGCCTTGTTGGGCTAGTTTAGTGTTTGGAGGTTTTGCCTTTTTTTTCTTTTTTTTTCTTTTTTTTTTTTAGGAGAGTTTCTGTTTGCACTACTGAGGAACACCTTGAGTGCTTATTTGTCTGGTGTATGTATGTTCTTCCAGGATGTTATAACTCGCATTATGAATCAAATACTATGAAGACTCAACGTGCAGTTGTTGTACAGTTCAGAAATGTACAGCATTCACAAGTAATTTCTTTACTATAACACTTTTTTCATCATAGGAGGTGTAAGAATATTTTGCTTCACAAGTTATAAATAAGAGGATTACCCCAAGAATCTCAAAATTTCCTATGAACAGTCACTTTGACTATACTGAGTTTCTTTACTTTCCTAAAAGATTATTATTCAAAAGTTTCTCAAAAGTTTTCCATGAAGGTTTTCTTCATTTTTCAATTGATGGTACACGTTACTCTAACTTGATTTCAGTCATTGTTGTTCAAATGTACCAAAATGCATTATATTTTACAGGCAGTGGTGTATGTTTCATATATTATATAGTATATTATTCATATATACATATATCACATGTATTGCTTTCTATATTTTTTATAGAATATAACTGAAGTTATATGTTACATAAAGCTAATGATATTAAATTGACAAGTTTATATAACACAGACTGTGTTTATCTTATATAAAAGATATATTAATATAATATATACACAATATCTAGTATGAATAATATAAAATACGTAATATACATATACAATATATATAAAAGTAGGTATACATTCATTTTTTTTTTAATTCTGAGAATATTTTCACTAAGGCGAAAGGAAAAAATAGAAGTGCAAGAAACATGCTTATTTTCTGTATAATAAGAAAGGCTGTTTTTTTGGTTTTTAAGGTGAGTAATGTAACAACCTTGTATCAGTGTTAGAAGGAAGGACCACAGGCAGAGACCATAGTAATGAACATAAGTAATTATTAATAAGATATGAAAACTTTCCTGTTGTGTTATTAAGTATTTGTTTAAAGTTACTGGAGAGTCTTAGTCTATCTCCTTATATACTGTATCTCTTAGCACTTTCGAAATACTTTTTCAATATTGAAATGCTAAAAAAAACAAGATGAATGGAGTCAAAGAATTTGAGATTTCTATAATAATATGTCTCATACACATTTGGTTCTCTGAGCTTTCTGATCTGAAATTCTTTTAATTTAATCTTCTCCCTTTCTTTTCACTTAATCTTGGGGTTTTTTCCTCTTTTTCCTCTCTGCTTTCCCCTTTTTTACCTCCATGATTTTTAGGTTTTTTTGTTGACTCTGAAGAGCTTTTTATTTTGTCATCTATCATTTTTAATTTGTCTTCATATATTAACTTGCTGCATCTCTTAGTCTCAGTTTTTAAAGTTTCTGTGCTACCTACAAGCTGTGATGGTTCAGCCTTCTAGTTTTCATTCTGACAAAGTGGAATGACTCAGTTTTTAAAGATCCTGTGCTATCTACAAGCTATGATGCTTCAGTCTTTTCATTTTCATTCCACCAAAGCAGCAGAACTTGCAGAACGTTTTTCTCACTTTAGTTATTTCTAGCAGTCCTTTGGGAGCTCTTCTTTGGTGCTGTCACTACAGGGACCATGCACCATCATTAGTGTCTGCTTGCTAGGTGCATATGCTCACTATACTTTGTCTGTGTACACACACCCAGGTAAAGATGTTCTCTATTAAGTCCTTATCTTGACAACTTATAGACAGAGCTGAGCAGTTCATGAAATTTGTCTGGTCTATTTTGGAGGTATGGCCAACACATACGTATAAAGACCAAGTGTGAAAGGCACACGATGAAAGGCCCCAGTACAGAACAAAGCTGTGACAACCACATCAACAGCTCATGTCAGCAGTCTGTGAATGTTCTTGTTAGACTGGCAAGCTGTGAGCCACTCCTTTTGAAACTAAGTCAAATGAAATGCAAGCTGAAGAGAGTTTAAATATCAATGTAATTTCCTAATGTTAATTGCTGACCACCTAAGCAAGGCTTTTCAGCCCATCAGCTTAGTCCCCAGTGTTCAAAATCTTTTTTTTTTTCTTGCTGCAAAAAGCTTCCAATTGCCTATTCCCTCACAGTGCTTCCAGCTTTTTATATACCAACACTTTCAGCATATTATTACGTGTAGTAACCTGATTGTGATATGGAGAGCCAGGACTACTGATAGCTGCTGTAAATGCAGATCAACTCTTAAATGAATCTTGCCTACAATTTCAGTAGAGTGGCAATATAATTAAAGGAGGAATAGAAATGTTTTTAATGCTCAGATCAAATAAAATTGGGGCTCAGGTATCATATTTGAAGCTATTATAGCTTCTCCAAACCTATTGTTATTTTTTAACCTTCTTTATCAGTGTTCTAAATTCTGAATTAAATATTACTTTCTTTTCAGCCTGAGAGTTTTCAAATTCTGAATATTCATGCATATGCTTCTAGATTTGGCATGTTCATTCCTCCAATCTCTTTCTAGTAGAGGACTATTGGCCTGTATTTCTTTATACAAGAAGAGGGTGTTGGGTGTAAAATCTTAAGCCTAGAATTGTGAATTGTTTGAATTTGTGAATTTTCAACTGTAGTTCTCGTAACTTTGGGAAAGTTTTAGAATATCTGACAGCTTTTACTTCATTAGTTTGTGTTATTTAACACATATATACATTTAAAACCATAGCAGGAGATTAGAACTATATACAGGGACTGAAATGTTTTTTAATATGACTAGTCTATTGTGAATTTAATGCATATAGTGAGGTAAAATTTAAAACATGCAAAGAAAGATGGTGTGAGATTAAAAAGATGTACAGTAAGGATGAAATTTATTTCTGAACAGTGCATCTTTACAAAAATAATTTCTCATTTAACATGTCTCACCCAAGATATAAAATTAAGTCTTGCTCAGTTAGTCTTGCCGAGGCAACTTTTCACCTTAACAGCACTAGTAGGCATCAGATTGGATATTGGTTGACAAAATGGAATGGCAATGAGTTTTTTTTATTTACAACACTTAAGCTGAGTCTTTTTTTGTAAAGCCAGATATAATGAAAAAGGTAGCAGTTAGCCTTTTTTTTGGTATGAGTATGAATAGCAGATGATAAATTACAGTCAAATATTTGAACTTTAGGTATAGTATAACGTATAAATAGCTATTTTCAAGAGTATTATATATAGTCCTTTAATTGTGAAGGTATTTTTAATGCCTCTAAATTACCCTGTAAGCCTCACTAGTTCCAAAGGAGTCAGTATGTTCTGTACTGCTGAAACCTGCCCTGTAGAAGGTCTCAAAAGGAGTGGCTGTAATGTATTGGGTCAAAACAAGGAGTAAAGCTTTCCAGTTTATTGACATGACAACTGCACTGATTGCAAGTGGTGACGAAGAAAATTATGTGTAGAATTTTTATGGCTGAATAAAATTGTCACTGAAAAGTCACATCTGAAATTCCCATTCTCCATCTGAAGAAGAGCTTAGATTTAGAACATGTTTACTGATATCCATTTAAACTTACGAAAATCTTATTGATTGACCTCTGCACTTAATTAATTATAGTATTTTTTTCCTTAGCCTGTCAGTTACCTGAGTTTGTCTTCTAATGTCTGGAAAAGCCTAAATTGCTAACATTTGGAGAATAAAAAAAAAGCCGCCTTGTTTTTCTGTTCTAGGTTTTAATTCTCTATCCTTTAGGATATGTGCTTGTTTCCATGTGCTTCAATTGCTGTCGCAGTGGCCCATAATAGGTACTTTAGCTTTATGAAGAAAACATTTTATACAGATTATCTGTTATGGATGTGATGTAACGCTTTTTATACAGTGATCCCATGGGCTGTGATACTGAAGAATAAATAAATAGGGAAAGTAACCATGCGATAATAGCCAGTTGCCTTCTCAAAACCATCTTAGGGTTATCAATAGATAAGTTAGTTGTATGTAGAGGTAACACAAGGAGAGCCCTAGCTGTTTGTCTGTGTAGCTCCTTGTTCTTTATTATAATGTTTCTGATTTCATGCTGGTTGTATAAGGGCTTATTTTCAAATACAAGAGTCATAGAATCACAGGATGTTAGGAGTTGGAAGTGACCTGAAAAGATCATCTAGTCCACCCCCCTACCAGAGCAGGACAACCTAGAGCAGGTCACACAGGAATGCATCCAGTTGGGTTTTGAACATCTCCAGAGATGGAGACTCCACCATCTCTCTGGGCAGCCTGTCCCAGTGCTCTGTCACTCTTACAGTGAAAAAGTTCTTCCTTATGTTCACCCAGAAGCTCCTATGTTCCAACTTGCACCCGTTCCCCTTGTCCTATCACTGGACATCACTGAGAAGAGCCTGTCTCCACCCTCCTGACCCTCACCCTTTACGTAGTTATAAACATTAATGAGGTCACCCCTCAGGCTTCTCTTCTCCAAGCTAAAGAGACAAAGAAATCTTGAAGTTTTGTGGGTTATCAGAGCTGTGGACTGTGAGTGGAAAAATAATGTATATAAGCACAGTAGACTCAGAAAATGTGTATTTGTAATAATGTAGGATAGCATATACATTAAAAAAAAACAAAACAACAAAACAAAATCAAAAACCTGAGACATAAATGTTACAGGTTGCTCTTGGGTTGAGCAAAATGGACAAGGCATAGATTGAGGTGTTTTGCATGCATTGATCTGCAGATGTGAGAAGAAAAATAAACTCACTGCTTACAGCTGCTTGTTCCCAATCACAGTTACATGATGACAGCCAATTTGTGCTTAAGTCTTTGGCTAAGTGTTTCCCAGTAGTACCTTTTCCTTTCAACTCTTTCTGGAGATCTATCATAAACACAGGAATTGGGTGAGTATGTGGGTACACACATTTTGCATGATGAACAATTTTGATAGTTTGTCTGAGATGCTGAATGAATATCAAAGCTTTTCAAATACTTAGTTTAAGTTTTGAAATAACTGTAAGAGAGATCTGAGAGCAGAACTTTTATCTTTGCCTGACATAACCACATTTGCATCCTTGTGGAGTTCTTCATTCTACTACTTCAGAGTTGCTTTTATACACAGTTCTTAATACATTCCGTTACCTTGGTAAAAGAAAGTATAAGAATTGTATTTACTCTTGTTCACAAACTATATTATTTCTTTGCAAGTGAGTTTTGTGTGATATTTTATGGAAACCCAACTTATGATGAAATTTCTTACTTGCAACTTGCACTGCTTGTATAATTTACATGTCCAGCTATATTATAACATGCATAAAGTTGGCATTTTGGGACAGTCAAGTCATGTTATCTGGATGCCTTTAAGAGGAGTCTTTAGGAAGTGCTTACACTCATCTTCTAGTTTGTAGTGTGTTATGTGTTTCCAGCTGCTAATGTGGATCAGCTACAGCTGGAATCCTGAACTCTAGTGATATTTAGATTATAAGATTCTTATGCTGATCTCTATCATGCCAGTTATAATGAGTATCAAGAACAAAATTACTATATTTATAGTCTACTTTTCAGAAAAAAAAGGAGCTCCATGTTCTTCATTATTTTGTGATTAGTCTCGCATAATAAAACTCATTGCATGTGATAATCTAGTCGCAGTTTTAAAGTATTGAATGTGTTTAGCAGCATATTAGGAAATTTGAAAGATGCTTACAGTAATTTTAGCATTTCCATTCCAGAATGTGAATTGCTTCTCATTATCTGGGTTCAGTAATTACAATTTTACAAATCTATATTCTATTGGGTTGAAAAGGAAAGATTCTGAACACCAGAAAATATTCTGTCTTTACCTGGTATTGAATTCTTGGGTGATGGTGCAGGAGAAAACCAAAACGCTGGAACCTGTGCTGTTACTTCACATTGCCTTTCAAAGTTTCACCAGATAAAATATTTAATACCGTTTCTAAAGTTGCTGCGTCCTATACAGAAAAGTCTGCTTTAAAAGCAACTTCTCTAAACATTTTTTTCTCAGCACAGCAGCAGCTGTTGGTTTCATTTTCTGTTTGTTCATAGGTTTGCTAGATGCAGTAGTATATAGTGGTGTTTTGTCAGTTTTGATCTGTGCATTAGCTTGTGTGGTTAATGTCTGGCTTGCCTACAGGTTTTATTGTGAGTGTAGGAGGAACATGAGTAAGGTGGCTTTGTTTCATTTTGTTTAACAACAAGTTGCTTATTTATGTTTTTTTTAGGGAGGTTTTGCTATTTGTGGGCTGAATGTAGACACACTGAACACAATTGGAGTGCTTTATGACCTTGTTAATCTTGGATTTGAATGTCTGCTACTGCTGTCAATAATTATGTTCTTTAATACAGTAGAAGATGTAAAAAAAAATAATGTGGTACAATATGTAGGCTTGAGATAGTTCTGTACTTTATAGATTAGTATTTATTCATGAAATTGGAGGGGTGCGTTAGTATTCAAGATGACCTTAATAAATGGAGGAGGTAACTTTAAAATAACCAAATGTTCTAAAGACAAGGGTGAAGTCCTGTATTCAGAAAGGATAAAATAAATAAGTGAAACCAAAATGGTCAATAGGTAGGTATGCAACAATATGGAGAGTAGGGCTAAGGGGTCATTGTGGCCTTGAACACAATGTGATGCTGTTCTGTTGGAGCTATATTCTATTTTGGAGTGCACAGCCAAAGAATGAGGTGGAAGGCATCATAAGTAATTATTCCAGTTTGCACTAGTGCCACTTCAGCTAGATATCTTGCTTGATTTTAGATCAGTGTAGATATATTGTTGAAAATCCAGGAAAAAAAAGACTATAAAGAGGAAGATGGAAACCATCTATTAAGATAGTGGAAGAAAGTGATTGTTTAGGCACAGAAGAGAAATAAGAAGTTTTGAAATATGCAAACGGTTAGATTAAAGAATTATGTGTTATTTATACTCATGGAAGGTATGAGAAGGGTTAAGTAATTGAGCTAGTCTCCTACATATAATGCTTAGGTTATATGTCAGGAAAACAATTTGCCATTGAGAGGACAGCTGGGCACTAAAACAGATTACCTGGAGAGCTTCTGGGATCCTTGTCACTAAAGGTTTTAACAATATGTTAGGCAATCTGCTAGGAGAGGTCCAAATATAATTCGTGCTGCTTCAAATCCAGAGGAGGCAGCAGTTGCCCTCTTCATGACCCTTTCAAATCTGCATTTTTGTCCCCTTTTGAATGTATCTTTAAGAACATATTTTACACTTCAAGAGGAAAAATTATTGCAAATCACCATATAGATGCATAATCCCTGTTATATAGCATATGTACAATATATGATATTTTATACACATTTAATGTTAATAGTGGCAATGGAAGAAATTAATCAATTTTTGTCACTGCAAAATCACATACTTTTTTTGCATACTAGTTCATTAGTCATTTTTCTCTTAAACCTTGAGGGAAAAAAATGTACAAATTGTCAGAACCAAAAAGTTTCTTGGTTTTTTGAAAATCAGTCAATGAGTTTAGTAAGCGAAATTTATTTCTTTCTGAGGGAAATTACCTGAAGTCATCTTAGGAACTTCTGTTGTGGAAAGAATGATGCAAAGATAGAACAAATACTAGAAGGTTGCATATTTGAAGTCCATATAATTACATATGCATGACTGGATAGATCTTTAATGGTTATACAAATAAAGAGATGAAGACTTACCTAGAAAATCATGCATCTTAATTGTATCTGCAAATGCCACTAACTCATACTTTAGAAATGTCCCCGAGAAGAGTGTTCCGAACTTAAGTGTGAAAAAGAATATTCACTATAAAATGCAAAGGCATTTCAATAAAGGAAATAAAGTGAGAGGTCAAAAAATCAGAAGTGAATAAATTCAGCCATGAGGAGGTATCTAGATTTTTTTAGAACTGTATCCTAATCTAAAAGAACTCCCAAGGGTCCATGCTTCTCTGTCATCTGTTGGCCACTCTTCAAGAGTAGGCAGCAAGGCAGGAAACTCAAAACACCACTAAGAATTTCAGGTGATGATGGTGGTTTCTTTCTCCTTCAGTAAAGGAGCTGTTGTTGAAAAGGAGGCATCGAAGCATGCTGCATTACAGCACATACTGATACCCTTGCTTTGAATGGGCCTCTTTAGTCTGTGAGAGGCTAATAATTTGCATTATTCTCTGGAGAAAATGATCCTGTTAAGCCTTCTGTCACACACAGGAGCTTTTCCAGTCAGAGAATTGGAGCTGGCATTTAGGTGACCTAAATGACCAGTGATTATCAGTTTATCCGAAGGAAAAAAATACAGTTGTCATCATCATCATAAAATTAAAAAGACAATTCTAAATTAAAATGTAAAAATAACTCATTTTCTTTTGAAAATTGGAAGTCTGCGTTATATGTTAGGGTTTGTTTGGGTTTTTTTGGGAGGGGAGTTCGTTTTGTTTGTTTTTTTAATGTATGCCTGATCTTGCATAATTTTTAGTATTCTGTGATCACAAAAGGTTTTAAGACTAGAGTAAAACTATGGATGAATAAATATGTCTATCCTATTACTGCTGATGTATTAATTTTTTAAATGAAGGTGAGAGGACCTCCAGAGTTGCTGGAACTGTAGATTACTGTATTCAGGAGAAAATCAATGCAATATTCTTCATGAGAGTGACTTTCATCCTGTTTCTTTTCTTGAAAAGAGCTATTTAGTCATTATAACATTTAGATATTGTACTGGTTTTCCTCTAGCTGCATTCTTAGTGCATGTAGTAGGTGAAACGAGAACAAGACACTGTCCTAAAACCTTTCACTTTTTCTCTTTTCTTTCTCCTTATTTTCTGAAATAAAAGGTTAGATAAGCTGGACATCAGGGGGAAATATTTTTTCATTTTTTTATTGAGATCTTGAAGTAATTGGAAGGACATGGTTTTTTCCAAAGACAAAAGCCAAAACCCCAAATCAAATAATAAATCACATATAAGAGAAAAATAAAATAAATGCTACATCAAATCTGTCTAAAAATGTCCACAAAATTGAACAGCACAGAGACAGCTGAGTGTGGAGAAAATATTGAACAACTTGTAGCCACCATTTATCAAAGAATGTAATTTAACAATTGTTGGCATACAAAAAGCAAGAAGTCAGAAAGATGTATCACAGAAAAATAAAGCACAATAGATTATTGCTATTTGAGAGCAAGGGTGTATTAGGGTTTTTGAAATTTGAATCCAGCTTTTTACACTGAGGAAATGATTTTTTAAATAACATTGTTTCAGCAGCACAGCTGCAGCAGAAACACTGATTTTCTGGTTTAAAAATGCCCTAAAAATCTTAGTTCTGTGAAAATTAACTGATTCAGGACTTGGCACAATTTTCCTCCTCTTTTCTGATCCTTCAGAGTGGACTCCCTTGAGATCTGACTTCTTGCTGCTCTGTGATCCCCTCACTCCCAGACCTTTCCCTAGCAGCCAACCCTTTTGTTTTGTGCGTGTTGTGACCAGAAGAGCCTTCAGAAAATATAATGTTGTTTAATATTGATAGAACTAAGTATTAATAGAAGATTTTTATTTTTTTTCCTCAGTCTTACTTAGAAATCTAGTTGCTCTGTTGTACCTTTCAGCCTGACTTTTGAGAATATGGTCCGTCTGTCTTCTCTGGTCTTTAAAATGTTCCTTAAATTCCAACAAAGGTTCATACTTTTCTGTAGTATGCCTCCCTATCCAAAATGAATTTCCTAAGACAAGGCAGAGTAACTAAAGAAAAATGCCCTGGTAAATGCGTTCTGTTTTTTAAAAAAAACCCTGAACATGAGGAAATAATAGAAGTCATTGCCTTTCCTTTTTATCCATTTTCTGATTGGCTTGTTAATTTACCCAAATAAAGTAACTGCCAGCCAAATACAGTAAAATAGTTTTCAAGTTACTTTATACGCATTTAGAACTTTTATCTATGCTTATGTCCTCCTATGACTTTACATGTAGTAATAAGTTGATAAAAATTTTCAGACAAGTTGTATATAGGTTGAAAATTGTCTCTCTTTACACAGAATAACAAGCAGAGTAAAGAGAGAAAAAAATTTTCACCTTTGGAAAATGAAATACCAACCTTAATGATAACAATTAAAGGGAATTTTCCCTCATGCTAGGTAACAAAAAGATGGGTTGTTGATGGAAAGGCTCCAGCTAGTTCCCTTTAGTAGGCAGAATTCTATTTTGAAAGACCATTTTCAGTTAATTTGGCTGTTGTGCAGTTTAAACTTTATGAATTTACTTGTAATTGGACCATGCTGTCAATGGAAAAACTTACAAGTATTGAACATGACATTTTTAAGAAGGTTGCTGTCATCTAGTCCTCTATTAGTGGATTTGCAGAGTTATAATTGGTCTAACAAGCTTAGTAACCTGTCCTACTTCCAATTATAATGTACAACCTCATTTATATCTTTTATTTACTGATAGAAGATAGGTAATAATTCTCTATCTAGTGCTCATGCTTCAAAATACAGCTGTCTAATCATAGGGTGGTTGGATTCTTTTAATATACATGTATACGTACCCATACGCATAGATTATATATAATTTACATATGCATATATGTGTATATATATTTATTCTGAACTATTAATGTACATATGCAATTTTTCATATGCTTATATGTATATATAGCACATATATCTCTTTTTATGTTGAATTATTAGTGTGAGTATAAAGTATCCTGAAGCTTTGAAATTACCAGGAGGGGTGTGTTTCCTCCAGACCTTTGTTAAGTTTAAATGATTATTCTGGCTCAGAGTGATAATGTGTTCATGTAGATGTAATTCTCAGGACTGAAAAAGAAGGGGAATCATAAGAAAATGAACAGGTTGATGAACTCAATGCATTCATTATCAGCTTATATTTGCATGAAGGAGAAACTATCCACTTATTATAAATTTAGAATGGCACCATTAATTTTGTTTACTACATGAGCAGTTTTTAGTACATGTAAGATTTACTGCCTGTTTTTTGCAGGTGAATATGTCTTGTTAAACAGCCTTATGAATAGAGCTCTGCAGAAGCATCTGCATTTGTTGTATCTCACCAAAGCAGAGATGTTCTGTGGAATAATGCTGATTTCAGACATCATGGGACTGCTTTTTTTATTTTGTTTTCACTGCCAGAAGAATGATGGCAATGCAGAATGGAGCATCTGGTGGTAGAGGAGGGATTAGTGAAGAAATTAAAAACAAAACAAAACAAAACAAAAAAAAAACAAACCAAAAAAAACCCACAGACATGCAAAAAATAATGCAAAAAAAACCCCCAAAAAACCAACAACAACAAAACAACAAAAAAAACCCCACAAAACAAAACAAAAACTAAAGAAAAAAGCTAGATAATTGACACTTTTTTAATGCATTCATAAAGTTGAAGTTTAATTTTTTTCAACTATTTCTTCACATATGGCAACCTGGCTTTCACTGCCATGCTGTCCTTAATGGTCTTAGTATAGACTGATTGGTGAGATACCAGACCAGACAAAAACAAAAAAAAAGGAAAAAATCAAACTACCCAAAACAATCCCAACATACAACCTTAGCATGTAAACAAGAGAAACAAAGAGAGCAGAAAAAGGATTTATTTTTTCCCCTTTTTTTTTTTCCCGTCTTTTGGTCACAAGTGTAGCTGCCTTTAAATTATTAATGTAGTTCTTACATTACATCCCTCTTAGCCTTTTACATCCCTCTTAGCCTTATAAGAAGGGCCAGCAGAATTATATTTTTTCTCTGAGGAAGCTTTTTTTCATTAATATACTGTTGAATGAATGCCTGTTGGTGTGCTTGAGAGTTTAAAGAGTTGTGGATACTATCTTTTCTGTAATTTACAGCTAATGGAGTGATTTTGTTTTCACTTTGGGTTCTGATTAATACTGTATATTAGCAAGATTATCCAGGAGCCTCACAAAACGGAAAATAATGATTCTGTTGACCTTGGCAGTAGGGTAGATACTAGCAGGACATTTTAAACTGTTTTTCTGAAGCTGTTTTGCCTTTAGAACTAATAGCATGAAACTGTGTTGCTTCGGGAGGCTGAATGAGGCTGAATTGTCTGCCCCTTGTCTGCCTCTTTTTCTCTGTGTTTGAACATTGGTCACTTTTTGTTAAAATATTCTCTGGTCCTTTTGCTTTGCATGCTCCATTAGGGCACAAGAACTATCTGACAATATAGGCTTCAATTAAGAAAAACAATCATAATATAACATAGGTTATAAGTAATTGGAATACCTGCAGTTTAACTGATGTTTATTTGCATCAGCTTCACAGGAGGATGATGTTTCAAGAAATAGAAGCAAGGGAATGACGTAAGATTTAGGTACTTCAGAATGTACTTTTGGAAAGGCAAATTGTGCTGGAAGTTTTAAGATCCACAAATATGTGTACATATGCTCTCATCTACTTGTGATTAATGGTCCATGATTTTTCTGCACTTGTTGCCATGCTTTTTCAGTGTGTTTTGTGGTATATTTTCTAAATCCTCAACACAGGTTTTCTGACAGAATCATAGATCTGGACTATCTCATAGAACTGTAGTGTCTCAAATAAATAGGTCAAAATAATCCTGGAAATGGTGGTTTTTAGCTTTGGATTGATAGTGATAAAGTTTCTCTGTATTCTTACTTGCTCAAACTTCTGTCTAATCTATCTTTGTTCTCTTCTTCTTGTGCAATCTTTTCCTTGCTTCCAGTGGCTGCTACAAAGAACAAAGGTAGAGGTGAGTTTGTGCCTGCACTCTTCAATTTGCATTGCATGGTTCTGCAGTCCATGGCTTTTCTCACAAGGTTTTTTCTGCTTCTCAAAACTGAAAAAGATATTTTTAGTTCTTATGGTGTAATAGATTGGTCTTTCACAATTTTGTAATTGCCTGTAAGTGCAGATTATTTTCATTGTTTATCAGTTATCACTACTCATACTCTATTTAGTTAATTGTTTTAATTTAGGAAGTTTTTAGGAAAAAGATATAACCAAGCGCATTGTAGAGAGATTTCTGACTTGCATTATAGTAATGTAGGGATATTGATTGCATTTTGGTCAAAATGAAGATGTTATATTAGAATGCTCATAAATATGTAAATGTAATTTATATTTTTTATCGCTAGACATAGTCATAAATATCTGAACAGAGAACAATGAACAAAAGTGCTCCTAAGCATCCTTCATCTTTTCAAACTAGTAGTATATGAACGTCACTGTTTCTAATAGCATACCAGTATATAGAGAAGCATACTATAATCTCTTCAGAGCAGCAAGGTGATTGTGACAAATCAGTGTGACAAAGAAGTAAGCCTTTCAGAACTAATCATGCAAGGTCAGTTGTGCCTTAAACAGTTTCCTAAATTTCTAACGAAGCAGTGATGTAGGAAATGTAACCTGAAGGGTGTATTTTTACTTGCATATATATATAAATGTATGCATACGTGTGTGTATATATATGTGTGTGTATATATATGAACATATATTTTCATAGAAAATCCTGAAAATATATATTTTACTAAAATTTATCCAATGTTTCTGTTAGATAAAGTTGAGTTGTTTAATAATTAAACATCAGACTTTAAGGCATATGTATCTGCTTGGTTACATGTAGCTTGGAAGTTAAGAATTTTCATATTCACAGTGTTTGTGAAGTTCAATTATGTGCATTGTCTAGCTTGGAGATGTAGAACAATAATAAAACAGCTAACTGATGGTGTTTATATATTAGAATAATTACATCTATTAAAATACAACTCAGGTTATTTTAAACTCTTGCATGGCTTTTTGTAAAATCTTTTTCTCAGAAACGTTGCATGCATTGGATGTCAGGAGTGAGGGGAGTGGATCAAGTGAAATTCACGTATTTGTCTATGCATGCTATAAAGTTTGCTTTACTCTTTTCTGTACTGTCATGTGCTCAGCTGTGATGTTGTGTAACACTCGTCAAGAGTTTAAGACCTTCATAATCAGCAAAAAAGACCAAACAAAACCAAAACAAATTCATGGAAGCAATCTTTCAGCACAAATAAGCATAATCTTACCAGTATTCAGTGATTACTTCATATGCCCATATATTGTCATTCAAATAGAAACTGCCCTGGGGGCACAGGAATTATAAAATTAGTCAGAAGTATTCATGAGTCCCACTCAACTGTGAACATTCACACACCCTTATTTTGGAAGTGCATACGCATATTGAATAAACAGCTGAAACTATATATAGTAAACTGGGTTTGACACTGTGGTAAGAGAAAATTGCATAATCTGCAGCTATGTGTTATCTTTGGAGTTCTCCTGCTCAGTTGCACAGTGCCTTCAAGAAGTCATCAGCTTCTCCTTTGGTGCTGAGCAGTCCTGTGATGAAGGTGCCCAATATCCACAAGGAATTCAGTCCTGCAATAGTTCTGTCTTTTACCAAAAGCATAGGACCCATCTTGTAATCTCCTGTGGTGGAAGGCATAAAGTGGCTGACATTTTACTGCTTTTCACATCACTCTGTCTAAGCAATAAAGAAGAATCTGTTCCTTCTTTTGACAGTGTAACACTTAATTGGCAAGCAGTTGTCTAATATAGCATTGGAAATGGGAACTAACAACTGAGGGAATGCTTTCTGCAGGAGGAGTTTCTCTTTTGGCATTTATCTCCCTGAAATCCACCACACACATAGTCTGTGCTCCTATTTATGGGTCTTCCTCTTTCCTTTGTCAAAGTTTGGAATTTGTGCTGCTGTTTTCAGCAAAGTGAAGTTGGTGCTTGTGCCTGCCGTATCATCTGAGGGTTCCGGATCGTGTTAGTAGGTGATATTCTGTGGGACCACCTGTCTTGAAATTTTGTTTGTACATTGTTAGCATAAGAAAACTCCTGCTGGTCTCTAACTTCCCTCCACCTCTCCCTGGGATTGTCTATAAGCAGAATGTTAGAGCCCTTGTTCTCAAACATTGCATTCAGTGCTCTTTCCTTAAGTATTTTCTCAGACTTTGTTGAAGGCTGTTTGTATTAAGTGGTATAAAGCCGGTGTTGACCTGTCTAGTTTACCCTTACTTTGTGGCACTTAGAATCAATATAGGTTGGAAGGTCATCTTTTGGCAAGTCATCTGGACCTGTGCAAGTAAGGCCCACTTATATCTGGTTGCTCAGAGCCTTCCAGTCAAATTGAAGTATCTCATGGGTCAGAGATTCCACACCTCCAGCTTAGATTTGCGATATCGTTGATTCATTTTAACACTGTTTTGTTATTTCTTTTTTATACATTCTGTTACCTAGAAGAAACTGCCTGAAAATTTTTAGTGATCTCCAGAAAGGGTAAATACTTGGATTTTGTATAGAAGGAAGGATCTTGCTTTGGACTACCTTGGGCAGATGCTGCCACAGGACACTCATGTTCTGTATGGAATACTTGTGACAATTCCAAGAAGTCTAGTTTGGAAGGATTTGAAAGAGTAAGGAGTAAAATTAAAAATTAAAATGGTCATTCATAGCACTCAACTTGATGAAACAGAAACAGGGTGAAACACCTGAAAATCTCAGACTATCTGAGTAGAGTTGTTTCAGTGCATGAATATTTTAAGGACTGTTCCTTAATGCACCAGATGAGATTTGTTCAACTCGAGCTCTATAAATGAGCATTTCCTCTATCAAAGCACCAGTTTGAAGACCTCTTGACCTCTTAAGAAGGGCTGTTGTGACTTTTTGGTGACAATGTTATTGCAGATATCTTCTGGCAGCAGTTAACGGTCGTTTCCAGGCTCAGTGGTCTCATCAGAGCTGCTAATGATGTGTCAGTTTTCAGTCAGCAGGTGAAAGGGAGAGGCCAAGTGTCTTCATTCAAATGTAATTAGTTGAGGAATGGAGTTCTGTGCTCCACATCTTCACTTCTCTGATACCTTCGGTGTCAGCTGCTATTAAAAAAAGTTATTTCCAGAGCTGTCACACTAACCTCATACAGTTAGATTCTTGACTTTATAACCCTTCAAAACTTAAATAGGAATTTTTGATAGATTTCTTTGGTATGGGGAATGGTGTGGACGAATATGACAACTTCCTATAAAAAAGGGAGATTATGAAGGCCAGCTGCTGTTGCCAGATGAGAAAGTGAGTCCTCCAGAAAAATTGTCTGCCTGTTGAGAAGTACAACATTCGTTCCTGTTCCTAAGACTCCTGAAGCCCACAGATTAGAAATGGTGAAATTCCCAAGAACACTCCAAAGTCCCAAGAAGAGACCTTTTGCAGAGGGAAAGATGTAACTGCCTTAACATTGCAGGATTCATAGTATCCAATCTGTATAAAACCACATTAGCTATTTCTGCTATGCTCCTTTCCCACATTTTAGCTATTTTTGAAGTTCTATTTTTCATTTTCTCAGGGAGAAATAACATTCATATCATAGTCCCACTGCTTCTCATAACAAAGTACTACTGTACTACCCATTCAGTCTATATATACACACAACGCTGTATTCGCTCTCTAAACCTCTTGTAAAAACTCTACTTCTGTGGGTTCTAGGGGATGTCCTTTAGATGGGGGGATACCTTCAGACTTTTTTCTAACTTAATACTACACTTTGAAGTACTGTAAATGCCTTTAACCGTTTTTCACTTTCCTCACAAGTTTGATATTAACAGTACTATTTTCTGTAGCCTGTTGGCTATCCAGGAGATTTTTTTTTTAATGCATCTTTTTCTTGACTTGTACTGCATCTGTGTCCCAAAGAAATGTGCCTTAATTTTGAGTTCCAGTGAAAAGCACTTTTTTTACTCAGTCATCTCTTCTGCAAATGCAGAGGTATGTTGTTTCTGCTTTGCTTTTAAAAGAGGAGACTTCAGACAGATAAGATTAAATTTAACTTTAACAATGCTACTTAAAGCATACATCTTAGTCTCTAATATAAATCATCACAGCAGTTGATACACTGTCTAAATGCATCTTATCCAAGAGTCAAAGATCACTCTGAACTTTATTCACTTGATTTATTTTGTTTGTTCTCATTATGTCAATGGAAAAGGTGTCAGCTTGTTTGAAGTTTAAGTCAGGAGGGATCATGTGAAGAACGTTGAGTAAACACACTCTGTTATTGCCTGGATAGCTGTGCAATGACTCATTTTATCTTTTTGTTAGGAATCAGTTTTTCTCAAAACTTCAGATCTTCATCAATGGTCGTGTTCTACCCAATCATCTCTGATTTTCTTACAGAATATGACAAAGTTTATTGCTTTTGCTCTACATAAGTATTTGTCATCTTGGTAAACAGTAGGTTTAATTCATCCGATTGGTTTTGACTGGAAACCATATGAACAATGATAAATTTTGTTGACTAGAATTCCCTGTATAGAAGACTTACAACTTAGATCCTTTCTTCAGTATATGTAATTAGCAAAGCATATTTCTCATTCAAGGTAAAATTATCCTGAAATCAAGTAAAACAGCAGCTGTGCATGTTAGGGACAGGATGAAATAAATGTACACGAAAGGGACCCAAATACCACTATTTGTCTTATTTACATTATCTTCACAAAGTTCTGAGATATTCAGTTATTAGCAACAGTCAGGCATTAGCTCTGCTGTTGCAGGGTTTTCTCTATTGAGGGATAGATAAATCAGGGTATCATCTGCATAAAAATGACACACTGCAACATTATGACAAAAAATGCAAACTAGTGGAAGTGTATAGATGTTGAACGTGTGAATCCAATATAAAGCCTAGGGAAACTCTGTAATATACAGTAGTTTGAAAGAGCATTTATTTATGGTTACAAGCTTTCACCACTGAGATATATAGAAATGAAAACCTGTCAGATTCCACCTTTAATACAAGGTCATTACAAAAAACTTACCAAGGCTGTTGTAGTAGCGTAGCATGATCTGAAGCCTGATTGAATTTTTTTCAGATATTCTAGTGCTAATTAAATAAAAGAGCTGCTCTTTGTAAAATCTTCTCCTGATATTTTTATTTAAAATATAGTTTTACCTTCTAAAGTTAGAATTTTCATATGTCTCTTTAAGGTAGTAAAAGCACCTTTTCTATTTATAAATGATTTTACTTTTGGGATGAACAACAAAGTTAATGAAGCCATAATAACCATTCCTTTACTGTCTTTTTGGTATTTCCTCCCCTGTAGTTTAATCACTGCTTCCAGTACATAACCTCTGAGGTCCAGTGCTTTTCTCTGCTGATTAAATCCTGTCCAATTGCTAAACCTGGGAGTCTGAAAGGTCTGGATTTCATTCCTCGGTCTGCCACAGTTTTCCTCTGTGATTTCTCATAGCACTTAGGCCAGAGTTTTCTCATATTCAGCAGTTCTGATGGGGAGGAGGGTGGTGATGAACAAAATTTGATGCTTGTCTGTGAAGAGAGTGTGCAAAAAAAGTAAAATGAAAAAAAAAAGGGTGAAACTGACCATATCAAGTGTGCAGAAGGACTGTGAAAACATACATGAAACGTGGTGCTCCTCCTTGCATGCTTCTGCTGTTGACGCCTATACAGGAGCAGGTATTTGAGAAATCAATTTAGGCAATATTTACTGTGTTTCTCCAATTCTTGTTTTATTTTAGTGAAAATAATACAGAATTTTCAATTTAATGGTTAGTTTCCAAATATAAAAACATGCTGGATTTTGTTGGTTTTTTTAAAATCCTTCTAAATGTTCATGTGAGATCAAGATAATAGGTTATTTCACAGTTTCAGTTTTTCATCAGATAACATAGAATCATAGAATAATTTAGATTGGAAAAGACCTTTAAGATCATCAAGTCCCAACTGTGAACATTATAATTACAACATAAGTCATTATCATTATATTAGACTCTCAAAAAAAATCATAAATAGCTACTTCAGTATCATACATATACCATTTGTCAAAAGAGATTTGGAAGGTAAAGCAGATGCCTGAGTTTTGAGAGTTTTTTAGAAGACTCACAAAATATGTTGCACTTTTTTTTTCCTCCTTACAAACTCCAGCTGATCCTTGGAGGGAGAAAGCTGGAATCATAATGATGATAATAGTTCTTAACAAATTTGCTGGCTGCTCTTTACCCTTTGCAACTATATTTGGGAAATACTTGGCCCTAGTGTCTGTAAGATCTTTCCAATATTGAGACAGCTGAGATTTCCACACAACATTGTGTGTACACAGTCCAAATGCTCACCATTGTAGTTCCAGCCAGAATCCTTCTGCCATTCAGGGTCTCCAGTTCTGCTACGTACTAAGTAGACTGCCAAAACATGAATGAGCTTTTCCTTGCTTAGATTGAGAGACTATCTTAGCAGCACTGGAAACAGCAGTTATAAAAGCCTCTATGTCCCCTTTACTGCTTTTAATACATTTTATTTTAGTATGTTTTCCAGAAACAAAACAACTATTAATAGTTTCGGTAATGTAACATGCTCATTGAAATTGTAGGTCACCAAGGTGCTCCTCAGGGGTCCCTATTGGGACTATTTCTCTTTAACAACTTTGTCAGGAACATGGACAGTGAGATTGGATGTACGTACCCTCAGCAAGTTTGCTGACCAACGTAGAAGAGTTTGAGATAGAGTAAGATAATGTTTGTTTTCATTCTTGTGAAGTGTAGCACAGTTATGTGAGAGGGACTCTATAGGGGATTTTCCCTTTTGAGGTGGATCTGGTTATCATCGACTAAAATATTTTGTTGGTTCTTATTCCCCAACTTTCAGATAGGCGACTCTTCCCTCCCAATGGTTAATATGGATTCTGATTGCTTTTTTTCAATTTGTCTGCCTTCATTTCGTTGTTAAGTATTTGGGACTAGACTGTCAAAAGCAGCGTATTAGGAGAGCTTGCCATACTTGAACAAAACTCTGCTGGAAATTGAGTTGCTTTATTTGCTATCTCAATGGATGTACTCTTGTGAATCTGGACATGGTATGAAGTATTGAGCCCTTATGGCTATCTGCAAAGAGTTTTTGTAGACAGTGTATTGCATTTCAAATATAAAAGCATTGTAAACACATGATACACAGACAAATACTGCTGTATGCTGGCCCAATGAAATAATTTCTCAAATTCCAGCCAAAAAAAACACTTTGCTTCTGAGTCTAGACATTTAGTTTAGATACGATAAAAAGGATATGGTGAGTACCCAATATGTGGTCACCATATTTTATACATGTTGTGGAATTGATGAGTATGATTTCAAAATACATGGCAGTTGGATGTAGCTGCTGCTCTGAAGCAGGCTGTGGACTCCTCTGTGTCCCAATTATCTAAATTCCTCAAATTCTGTTGAGATAAAAATTCTGTTACAGGAATTTGATAATACTTAAAGACTGGAGAAATGACACAATTGGTGTATAGGTTGCAGCAAACCCATGATCACAGATTTTACTTCTCTGTTGATAGTTATAGATGCTTTTTAAAGGATATGCTTTTCTTTCAGGCTTGTCTTTGTTCCAGTATGCTTTTTTTAACCAGAAGTAGTGGAGAGAATAGTGCTTTTAAATAGAAGGAAAGATTTGGGTTTTTTTCTCAAATGTTCTTTTCAAAAAAACAAGACTTACACTAATTCTCCGTGTTGGCTCAGTTTTGAAGATCTGCTTCTTAAATCTGAGATCAGATCTTCAGAGAACTTGTTTTACTTTAGTAGATAGTGGTCAGAGAAACACATGGTGTTTAAATGGCTGAGGATTCATTGTTGCTGTTAAAGTTTGGTGTTTTATATTAATACTAGCTTGGTTTCTTGGTTCAAGCATAAAATGGAAGAAAGGAGGTTAAGACTTGTCCATGTATGCTACCATTGCTCTATAGAGGTTCACTAGAAGTTCTTTGTAAGCAAGCATTATGTTTTTGTATTCTTTCAAGATCTAACATCATCAGGGGCTTCCTCACATTTTAATTAGATTATGAACTACATATAAGGGAAAGGTAATGAAAAACACAGAATCAGTTAGGTCAGAAGGGACCACAGTGGTTGTCTGGTCCAACCTCCCTGCCTAGCAGGGTCACCCTAGAGCACATGGCACAGGATTGCATCCAGACAGTTCTTGAATATCTCTGTGAGGGAGACTCCACAACCCCTCTGGGCAACCTGTTCCAGTGTGCGGGAACTCGTACAGTAAAGAAGTTCTTCCTCATGTTCAGGTGGAACTTCCTGGGCATCAATTCCTGCCCATTGCCTCCGTTCTATTGGTTTGAACCACCAAAAAGAGCCTGGCTCAATCCTCTTGACACCCACCCTTTAGGTATTTATACACATTAATGAGGTCCCCTCTCAATCACCTCTTCCTGAGGCTGAACAGGCCCAGCTCTCTCAATCTTTCTTCGTAGGAGAGATTCTCCAGACCCTTGACCAACTTAGTGGCTCTTCCTTGGACCTGTTCCAGGAGCTCCATGTCTCTCTTGTACTGTGGAGCCCAGAACTGCACAC